>JAUMHN010430291.1:0-87511 GCA_032360265.1 Heliamphora ciliata
CCAAGCAATGTAGGCTTCAATGTAAGTATGGGAGATTAGGGACTCAGTATCTCGGCAGGGTTTCGGCATCGGGGCTCGAGATCGCTCGGTATATCGGCAAAGTTTCTCTCACTCAAAATTCCTACCGAAAATGTATGCCGGGGTACGGTATTTATAGAATTCTTCAACCAATGAGATGTTGCCACATTTTGGGATACGTCAGGCCAATTGAAGTTGGCGGCCGCCACAATAAAAGTTGGCGGCCGCTGGGTTGGAAAAGGTTCTATTAGCAGCCGCCACAATGTGAGTTGGCGGTCGCCATGTTGGATAGGGTTTCCAAGAGTTTCTATTGACGGCCACCATAATGAACATGGCGGTCTCCACTTCTGGCAATGACTTAGGCAACAAGTTATCGATGGTTTGGAACGATTTCATTGGTTTTGGAAATTTTGAAGCTTTTTGATGACTGGGTTCCAATACCGAGCTTAGATCACCTCCTGAGGATCGTACTGAGGCACTATTCTACCTATTTTCATCATCGGATTCGCCTAAGATTAGACGGGGTCAAATTGGCGTGTCTACAGGCGCAGCTTATAGAAACCACTCCCTATTCCCCCAATAGGCTACACGAAGCCATTGAGTAATAGCCAGCTCTATAACTCACCACGATACAACACCACGTTTCGGGGGATAACCCGTGGGCACGTGGTCCTCATTTTGCGCAAGTTTTCGGTCTTTCACCTCGGACCCGCCAGGCCAACATAAATCTCATCCATCCACACAGTTCATTATTTTTTTATAACATTTAATTTCGCAAACCCGGGAGTCCAACCCATAACTGGTTCCTCTCCCAACTAATTTCACACATTATCAAAAATATCCAAATCAAATTTCCCATTTCATTTTTCTCATTAAATTCTGTTTAAGCCTTCAAATTTCTTTTCATGTCAAATGCATCACAAGCCCCAATATATTATGTCTCAAATATCACATCTCATTTACCCATTTCATAGAGTACCAACACAAAGCTTATACAATAGTAATCATATCATTTAAATTTAAAAAGGATGCACCCATCATATATACATGTAAATACATCAGAAACCCATGTTCTCTTCCAAGACTAGGGGTTTTAAAAAATAATCATACCAAACCACATCCCTCAAAGACCCATTTTTTTAAAACCAATATCCATTCAAACTTAATTAACCCAACACGATTCAAAACGAAACAAATTGTGAATTCAAAACCTTTTTAAATACGCCCAATCGAGGGTTTAACTAATGTAATGGAATAATCCAAAAGCAAGTCTAAAGTTCTCAAGAGTCAAACCTTTAAGCAAAACATAAAAAATTTTGAAAAACGATCAATCAATCAGTAAAGAGACTGATCAATTGGTCTCTTGCTTGCACAAGTGTACCGAGAATACCAAATAACCGCTCGGTAGACCGATCGATTGGTTTATCAAACTGTCCTATTCTAGGTTCCTTTTTAAGCCAAAAATTCAATTTGTAATATTTACAAGCCTTCTAACACCTCTTTAAAACATTTTAGATAAGAAACAACCTTTAAAAGAGAAAAAAAACCATTTCCAAACCTCCCTCGGGACGCAAAAGTTTGTATGGAGCAAAAACAATCCAAAAACCTCTTTGTACTATATTTTCTTAAAACCATGGATAATCATTTCTTAAAACCCCAAAGTTCTCAAAGTATTTTATTCTCTTATTTCAAACTTCACCTTATCATCTCATTCAATATTTCAACTCACACATCTAATTAAACATATGTTTCATAAAATGAATCCATCATCATCAATTTATAAGAAAAGCTATATCTACATGTCTCAACCTTTTTATTTGAATACAAATTTATTTAGCCATCCCATAGAAATCTTTAAAGCCTCTTCTTATTTTTATCAACCTCTTAGCCTTTCATCATCAATTCATGTTTATCAAGCAATCAACAATACTCGTATAAAACCCCACCAATTCATACTTTATTTTAGTTTCACATATCAAATTCCATTATGGTTTAGCTTAGTTTCAAAAATTTGAACACAAATCGTAGTAAACCACTAGAGTAGTCAAGATCCTACCTCAAAGAAGTTCCACCACCAAGAACCAAACCTCTAGCGAGTTCCAATCCATCAAAACCCAACATAAGCGGCTACGGACGATCTTTCCACGAATATTTGCACTCTCCTACGGTAGCTCGTGCAAGGAAACGACAAGATCTTCATCCCCAACGAACATAGAAACTCTCAAGAACTCCAAAACCAAAACCGTAGGTCGCTCCTAAGTTTTTAGAGAGACTGGAGAGAAGAGAAAATGAGGATTTCAGCCCAAAAATCGAGATTTATAGCCTTTGTCCGGCACAGACCAATCGATCTGTTGGGAGACTGATCGATCGGTCCCTCGCGACTACGCCATTGGTTCAAGTTTGAACAAGCATATCTCCTTCATCCGAACTCCAAATAGGGTCGTTCTTATGCTCAAACTGAAGCCTCGAAAGTCTACTTTCCAATGGTTCAAACTTCATACCAAAATACCTTTTGTACAAAACTTTATGGCCAATTTAGTGATGGTATGTCACTTTTCTTCACACATTTTTTGGCATATTTTTGTCCGAACATCCATTAGAGCCGCATATTCTTATTCTAACATATCTTTTATGCTTATCCGATTTCAAAATATCCCCAAGCTCAAGTTTTAATTCTTATTCCATCAACACTTAATCATTTCTAAAAATAAAACGGTTCAGGGTCTTACAACTCTTCCCCCCTTAAAGGAATTTTGTCACCGAAATTTGACACTGGATCTCAAGCCAAACACCACCGCAAAGTCTCCACTGATTACTACTGTCTTCCTTAAAACATCATAATAAGATCCAACTGCCATTACCAAAGCTTCGCTACATAAGTCTCACCGAACTCATGAAGTTACACTTTTCACACCTAAACCTTACTCTTGTTTTGACGATCAACTGGTGACCACCCACTTGATATTACACCGCTATGCTATTGATGCTGACAACACCATCATTAAAACTGACAGGACGCTCATCCATGAGCAATGGCACAAACACTCTCTCCCAGAGAAAAAATCACTTACTTTGCCAGGAATACACAAGATCGCTTTTCCTAAACCTTCATCCTTTATTCCATCCTCTATCGTCAACCACAATTCTCACCCTAGAAAAATGCTAGGTACCACCCCATTATCCAAGACAAAACTCCACATGTTTAACTTGTTACAAAATCAACATAGGTGTCCACTAACCCACTCAAACCTAATCATATCTCTCGCGTAACAGCTCACCACTACACAACTCAATACGTCACTCTCAAATCATTGATTCTAAATTTTTAGATCAATTTCAAACCAAACAGGATCACTGTCATCTAACGTCAACCCCAAACTTTGATACCAATACATACATCGATTCGCAAAATTCACAATAGCAAAGTTTCCAAGCCCAAGGCTTATTCGTCAAGTAACCAATCAAAACTTGTCTTTTACTTTTAGCAACATCTTCTTATATAAAACTCTTCACAGTCTTCTCATTCCAAATCAAGCCATCATGTCAGTCTCGATAGGTCATACCAACCCAAACTTCCAAAACATCGAATCCTTCTTGACTCATATCATACCAAACTCTTGGGGCCACAATCCGAACATATGGTTATACCCAAAACACAACACTCACTACCATCGACGACCATTCCTCGACTCTAAGAACTCTAAGCAAATCGAACCCCAACTCACAAAAGTTTATTAGGAACCTACCACGTGAATACCCTCGTCGCAAGATTCTAATCAAACTTTCTCTTCCACTGAGAACTAAAGGTGTTACCATACCCTACACCACCAACTGCAATCTACACATAACGGTTAACAATCCTTCGTTAATCACTGCAGAGAAGACTTTATGCCTCAATACTACCTCTCTTCAGCAAGGATAAATATTTTTGATCTACCAATCCCATTTCCTAAGGAACACAACCACACACACTTACACTTACATAGTTGAGCAACAAACTCCATCCTAAAAAACCCATGAGAAACTCAGTTCTCCAAGCACCTGACTCCAGTAGTACTCATCCTTTAGGCACAACTTACGGATCTCCCCGTAATAACCAGACTAAGAATCAACCAATGGTCCCAACCGTTTCACCTAACCAAGGTGGAATAGTCCGCATACCGCTACTTATCTGCAAGACAACCATATCATCTTCCAAAGAAAGAAATCGTCAATCAGAAATCATGACCCAACCTCAGCATCCTCTCATGCCTCATTCGTACACACACGAACTTCATCAATCTCCATATTCCGTATAACACATCCCGTTGTGCTAGGACTTCACATTACAAGGTTGAGCTTCATTATCCTAACTCCCATTAGCCAAATTATAGCCACGTCACAGCCTCGATCCCAGCGTCCAAGCAACCCACATAGAAAGCGTACGACACTAGACAAGAAAATCTCGATCCTGAAACCTTCCACCCAAAGTTACCAATAACTCCCAGACCCATGCAGACGCCTCCTACGCTTCCGCTCCTCGGGTACACACCTGTTGGCATCACCTTAACACATGGTTTCTCTCTTATCACTCCACACTTCTTTCTTTCGGGCAGCCAACATACCTACCTTTGAACCTAAGGTTGAACACAATCAACCTCCAAACATATCACATCCAAGAAACACCGTCTTAGCATCGAGCCAACCACACTATCGAACCCTTCTTTGGTTCTTTCAAACTCCCAGCACGATCCCCAAACATGATCTCCTACTTACGAGGATAACAATCAAACCACGGATCTGCACTCACCACATACACAACTCAATCACTGAATTTTTCTTAAGATCTCTCTCTCTCAACGAGAATTAAAACTATCAACATCCCGTGTAATCAAATTACATTTCCAGAAACCTCACCCAGACGCTCAAGATAAGGCAACGAACTCCTCAAGAAACTACGGGTAAAGGAACCCATACTCATACGATGCCAACGTTTTATTTCTGTCAAGGAGAATAATCACACTGGTTAATCAGCCATAAAATATTCCTCCAACTAGAAAAAACCATAAATTAGCTTTAGGCTCTCGCTCCACGCCACTACCTCTTCAAATTATCATACATAATGAATATATTCCTCGTCACACCAGATCTTCACTGTTTATCCACTACCGCATAACGCCATACATATTCGCATCACTTTAGAGCATCCTTTCTTAAGGTCACGTTACACTATCTCAATTCCCAAAAGGTGAGTAATAACCAAATAATTAGCCAAAAATTATACTACAGTCTCGAGCTCGCAGCTCCGGTACACTCATCAAAAAACACAAAACATTCAACTGGGAACACTTACCTCTTGTGTCACTATACGTGCACCATCGGCGCACGACTATCTAACCATGAAGGCAACTACACGCCACACAAACAAAATGATCCTCGCTTATCAACTTTAGACCAAAGACACCACCCTATCACTCGTTCCTTCATGGTAACACGATACCATCACATCTAGACTTTAAGCCAGATACAAACCACCACTATTATCCTCTTAAAGAATCTCTACCCATTAACACATCAACTTAGAACGACCGAGTCGGCCATACTGGCAATATCTACTACATGCCCTTCAAATCTCACATAATCACGCTCTATTTCTTGGCATACACTATGTATTCCACAAAGTTTCCTAATCTTAAGAACGACAACCTTAGCCACAAAACCTTCCTCCGTCAAACTCTCCGATCAAACTCGAATCATCATTCACCAATACACATATCTCCATACTTACGTGTATATCACTCTATAATCTATCTGTCGACAACTTCTCTGACCCACATACTTACCATTATACAATTTCCAACTTCTATTATAGAATGTAACTTAGCAACACATCTCAAAGAAAATCACCGGTGATCCACAAACTTTTAAAATTCTCTGGCACTACTATGACTACCAATCAGCACCCCTTAGGATAAGAGACATCCCAAACACAGTTTAAACTTTGACTTTCTAACACATCATAGGCTGGAGATTATTATGCTCCTGTCCATACCCAGTCTTCGGGTACATGGCTCATGACGTACATAATCCTCAATGTGCCCAAAATCACACCTCATATCCAACCACAATAAACAATCTCCAAGAGGTTTCACATAGCCGACCACACTTATTCATCAGACTACTGGTATCACAACACACAACAGACATCTACTACAGTCACCACAACTCATATGGGCACAAGACACATCAAACAATCAATATTCATCTCACGGGCTTAAACCCACCATGATTATTGACCGCTTAGTCTTTTTCTCAAAACCCACACCACCATCTGGACTTAACTCATCTTAGTCCGCACGGGCATAACTCCTATAACGAGGATATCATAACTCTCAACTAGGTTAAACTCAACTTAACCTTCTAAAACCAAGCTACACACTACCCACAACCTAGTCACATCACACCAACACATATTCACATACTGAGGAAGCGCCTTAGAGTGACGCAATAATCTGGGCAGCTAATTCAGCTTTCTCATAGAAAGAACGTCGGCCAAACGCTTTTCTATTTTGAACCCCAAAGTAGTTAATCAGACGCCAATTGATACGCCACATCACCCCAAAACTCGACCTCCATGCTCATATAAACATACAACATGCATAAAACAATTTAATTACAAACCCATGTGTGAGACCCTAACCTGTTTTCTTTTTTTGGCATTTTCAGACGCGCATTACGTGTTTCTGTTTAAGCAAGTTTTTATTGCTTTTGATGCATAATCGGGCTTAGATATGCATGCGGGATAGGTTCCCGGGGTCGTGGCCCATTGTGGTGCGAATTTCAAAAAAATTCAAAAAAAAAGATATTTTAGAGACCTATAAATATCTGGAGTTAGATATTTTCAAAAGATATTTTCTAAAACTTAACTCCTAAGTTTCCCATTTTCTCTCTACCTTCTCTCTAAGTTCTCGGGGGCCCGGAGCTCGGATTTCAACGATCCAACAGCGGATCCTTGCTTTTGGCAAGGCGGGCTACGCAACTATCCGGTCAGATTTTGATTCTGGCAAAGCTCAATTTTACACGTGGATCGAGGCATTGAGTTTTTAACTCATCGAGGTAGGATTCTCGACCTGTATGTTCTATAAGGGTGCTATGGGTAATCTGGTGTCTTTTTACCGGTTAGATCTCAGTAGATCTGACTTTCTATATAGTTGGGTTTTTGGGTTAAGAATCGGGTTTTCGTTGGTTTCGGTGGATGAAATCGGGGATCGAGAGTTTCTTTTGAGGTCTCAGTGTTAGGCCTAGGCGTGTGGATGTTCACGGGTGTTGATTTGGTGTTTCGAGGCTTCGATTTGGGGTTTAGATGTACAATCCCATAGCTCAAAATCAAGTTTCGCCGAGGTTCGATCGACTGAACCATGGGGTTCAGTCAACTGGAGCTTGGATCTTGGGTTCGGTCGACCGAACCTATGGGTTCAGTCGATTCAACCGTGGTTGTTTGGCTTTTTGCTTTTCTAGTGAGCTTTCTAGTCGATTGGGAGCTTGGGTCCAGTCGACTGAGGTGCTGGGTTGAGCCTTTTGGTTGGTCTTTGGAGCTCGTTAGCCATGTGGTTGCTTAGGGGATCGTGTCGTGGTCTCGGGTGTTCTTTTAGGTGCCGTCCTTGGGTGACGTGCATGGTTAGAGATGATTTGTTAGTGTATGGTTGTGTGCTAGGCTTTGTACCTAATTAGGTACGATGGTTGGGTGCTTAGTTGTGTGTGTGGTGCTAATGCATCGTCGGTTGTGGGGCGCGTTAGGGTCTGTTATCCTTTTTATGGATATGGTTTTGGTAAAAACCGTGTTGTGTTAGGTTTTAGGTTGGTCCTTGGTAGGTTATTTTCTAGAAGCCTGTCTGTGGTGTCAGGCTTAAGGCATGTGATGTCGGGTTGGGTTATGTGGCTTTCTTATGTGGAATGTCGTGGGCATATGTGTTTCTATGTATATTGAACTATGCTTATCTTTATTCATACCTGTTGTTGGATGGATAGGTGATTTATGTAATCATGATGTATCTAAACTCTGATTCATATATGCATGTGTTGCATGGATCGCATGTGGTGCGGTTTATATATGTTGCATGGGTTGCATGTACGATTATGTGGGCGAGTTGCATGGCATTTGATGTCGGTTAATGTAATGTGAATCGCGTGTGTTGCATGTGATGTGGTTTATGCATTTAATTCCTGATTAGGTTATGCATAGACATATGAACTGTTAGATGGCGCAGTGGTCCTTCAGTGCAAGCCCGAGAAGACACACGTGTGAGATGGGGCAGTGGTCCTTTGGTGAAAGGCTGAGAAATGTTAAATGGGGCAGTGGTCTTTCGGTGAAAGCCTGAGAAGATCCTTGTGTTGTATGAGTTAACTACGGTCCCTCGGGTTAATCCCCGTAAGCGTGGTTTGGTTAGTTTCGTTCAACGGTTGTGGAAAATCCGTAAAGAAGTCGGTTGCCTCCGTTAATGGCGTTGTTGTTGTAACTTCGTATAGAACTTATCATTACCAAGCCAGTCTATGCGACTCGGGTCTAGGGTAATGGGCAGGAGTCTATAGTTGTTACTTTTATTTGTGTTTTTACCGCTTTTCCTTAATTATGGCATGATTTCTGCTAGGATGCGCATAGTATCAAGGATGGAACATGTGTGGTTTTCAGGATGGAAAATCGGTGGTTTTTGAGAAAAACCCTTTTTGGCTTTGTGGTTGAGTTAGCACCCACCACTAATTGCATGATTTATTTCCAATCGTACAGAAATGTGGTTGAGCTTAAGAGTCGATTTATATATATATATATATATATATATATTGTGTTGCATATATATATCTGTTGTTACTGGGGGCTTATGTGAGTCATGATTTAAAATCGTTTTTGAACTATTTTATGGCTTGAAGGAGAGTCAAACAATACACCTCGTTTTCCTAGCATGATTTGCTTATATTACATGCTTGTCTAGTTTCTGCTGAGCTTCGGTTCACGGTGTGGGATTTGATTTTCTTCAGGTACCGGTCACGTAGGTTGATCTGGAGGTACCAGAGGATGTGGGAGAGCTGTAGTCTTCCTTTTGCTAGTTTTGAACATGTATGATTTAACATGTTTTCCAGCGTTGGGGCCGTGTAATGTAAGCCATTTGGCGATTATATACAATGCATGTATGGTTTAAATTGAGAGTGTATTCTCGGGTTGGGTATTATGTATGATTATTTGTGGTAATTCACGTGACCCAGAGTTTGGGGCGTGATAGCTTGGTATTAGAGCTCTGGATTCGAATGCCTATGAGCCGTGGAAAGAGGTTACATCACCATGTGAGGTTGATTGCATGTTCCTGGTTTCATGTGTTTACATGTTTTGATAACATGACGTGTCAGCATGTTAGTTATGTGAACGATGTGTATATGTGAGCATGGAGGTTGAACTATCGGATTGATTAGTCCTGCCTTTGGGCATCTGGGTTAACACACTTGGGAGCCAAGTTAGAAATGAGTTTAGCTGACGAGATTTTTGGCAGGGAATCTGAGTAGGTTATCTAGATTGACGCGTCATTCTTATCGATTTTCCTCGGTATGTGGGGTTTACTTAGCATGAATCTATGTGGCTATGTGTTAGCATGATATGTGTTTAGCGTTATGATCATGTTGTGTGCTGCATCTTAGATGACGTCTTTTTCATATAGACGCAATGTCCACGTAAGGAGGATGAGGCCGAGGTCGAGGCCGTGGCCGTGGTTTTGGCTGAAGGGACGTTTCAGTCCCAGATATTGGGGATGCTAATGCACCGCAAGGACCTGTTGACGGAGATCTATTGCGCGAGATGGTCGGCTCCATCCAGTAGCTGGCTGAGGCCTCCATGGGGCGAGAGAGTGTGCCTGAGTCGAGGGCGACGGTCGCGATGCGTGAGTTCCGATGTCTGGGCCATCCTACCTTTTCTGGGGATCCCAACACCATGGTTGCCACTGAGTGGCTGGAGCTGGTTACCAGGATCCTTGATTTGCTTTAGGTTGAGGAAGATGACCTGAGAGTTATATGTGCTGCCTTCCAGCTGAGAGGGAGTGCTCATATGTGGTGGAAGTTCGCCAAGACTACAGTGGCAGGCACTTGGAATGCATTCACGAAGGTATTTCTAAAGAAATACTTTCCAGCAACACTGAGGGATCGCTACAGAGAAGACTTCCTGTTTCTGACGAAGGGGACGATGATAGTGATTGAGTATGAGGCTGAGTTTACTAGCCTATCCAGGTTTACACAAGAGATCGTACCCACTGATGAGTTCCACGCGAAGAGGCTTGAGAGGGGTTTGAGGCCCGCTATCAGAGATCGAGTGGTAGCATTCAGGATGCAGGTCTTTATAGAGTTGGTGGAGACCGCCATGAAGGTGAAAGATACTCTGAATGAGACACGCAGAGATAGAGACAGTAGGGGTCAGTAGGACGGGGGATGTGCATAGTCCCGAGGACGTAGTGATAAGTGTCAATGGACGTCTAGTCCGAGTTTGTATCCGATGGGGTCGTATCAGCCATAGTCTTCAGCATCTTCACCTCCCGTAGTCTCAACGGGAAGGCCAGAGCAGTATGAGTTTCATTGCTTTCGATGTAGACAGCCAGGGCATCGTGTATTAGAGTGCCCATAGCCGAGGCAGTCCCAGGGTTTGGTATCGATTCAGTCACAGGAGAGGGAGTCACAGATTTGTTATGAATGTGGCCAACCTAGACATATTCATAGAGATTGTCCTTAGAGAGAGAGTGCGCCGAGTACAGCAAGCACACCAGAGGGTTCGTACGTCCAGGACCAATAGCAGCACCCTGCAGTTCTGACTTCCCGAATGTCGGGTAGGAGTATGTCAATTCAGTCAGCACGACAGTCGACAGTACCAAGTCATGGTGGACAGAGCAGAGCGACATTGCCCCGAGTGTATTCACTTGTTGCTCCTGGTTCTTCGGGGGCACCGATTGCACGTGATGATGCAAATGCAGACCTCTCCCCACTACACTGAGGTACTTTCTGAGTAAGCAGGCTTTGGGCCAATTTCCCTTATTGCATCAGTTTGGGAGTTGGTGATGGATTCCGTTGGTGCGTGCTGTGTTTAGGCAGTGGCTGGTGATGATGTGAGGTTGGGGTCAGTGTAGATCCCGTGTCTCTGATATAGTTGGCCATTGTCTAGGATACCTGACCTTGTTTGACTATATCCTGGGAATGGTTTGGCTGACCATCTCGTATGCCGTGTCAATTGTGATCGATGGTTTGTTATCTTTTTACCTTATGTTGAATTTTGGGGGCAAAATTCCTTTAAGGGGGGTAGAGTTGTCAGACCCTTACCCGCTTTATTTTTTTGGCGTTTTTGAACGCGCGTTACGTGTTTCTGTTTAAGCATGTTTTTATTGCTTTTGATGCATGATCGGGCTTAGATATGCATGCGGGGTAGGTTCCCGGGGTCGTGGGCTATTGTGGTGCGAATTTTAAAAAAATTCAAAAAAATATATTTTGGAGACCTATAAATATCTGGAGTTAAATATTTTCAAAAGATATTTTTCAAAACTTAACTCCTAAGTTTTCTGTTTTCTCTCTACCTTCTCTCTAAGTTCTCTAGGGCCCAGGGCCTAATTTTTAACGATCTAACAGCGGATCCTTGCTTTTCGCACGGCGGGCTACGCAACTATGAGATCAAATTTTGATTCTGGCAAAGCTCAATTTTGCACGTGGATCGAGGCGTCGAGTTTTTAACTCACCGAGGTAAGATTCTAAACCTGTATATTGTATAAGGGTGCTATGGGTAATCGGGTGTCTTTTTACCGGTTAGATCTTAGTAGATCTGATTTTCTGTATAGTTGGGTTCTTAGGTTAAGAATCGGGTTTTTGTTGGTTTCGGTGGACAAAATCGAGTATCGAGAGTTTCTTTTAAGGTCTCGGTGTTAGGCCTAGGCGTGTAGATGTTCACGGGTGTTGATTTGGTGTTTTGAGGCTTCGATTTGGGGTTTAGATGTACAAACCCATAGCTCAGAATCAAGTTCTGCCAAGGTTCGGTCGACTAAACCATGGGGTTCAATCGACTGAAGCTTGGATCTTAGGTTAGATCGACCGAACCTTTGGGTTCAGTCAACTGAACCATGGATGTTTGGTTTTTTGCTTTTCCAGTGAGCTTTCCAGTCGACTGGGGGCTTGGGTCCAGTCGACTGAGGTGCTGGGTTGAGCCTTATGGTGGTTTTGGTTGGGCTTTGGAGCTCGATTAGCCGTGTGGTGGCTTAGGGGATCGTGTTATGGTCTCGGGTGTTCGTTTAGGTGTCGTCCTTGGGTGACGTGAATGGTTAGAGATGGTTTGTTGGTACATGGTTGTGTGCTAGGCTTTATACCTAATTAGGTGCGACGGTTAGGTGCTTAGTTGTGTGTGTGGTGCTAGTGCATCGTTAGTTGTGGGGCGCGTTTGGGTCCGTTATCTTTTTTATGGATATGGCTTTGGTAAAAATCGTGTTATGTTAGGTTTGAGGTTGGCCCTTGGTAGGTCGTTTTTTAGAAGCCTGTCTGTGGTGTCGGGCTTGAGGCATGTGATGTCGGGTTGGGTTATGTGGCTTCCTTATGTGGAATGTCGTCGGCATATGTGTTTCTATGTATATAGAACTATGCTTAGCTTTATTCATACCTGCTATTGGATGGATAGGTGATTTATGTAATCCTGATGTATCTAAACTCTGATTCATATATGCATGTGTTGCATGGGTCGAACGTGGTGCGTGGTTTATGTATGTTGCATGGGTTGCATGTATGATTATATGGGCGAGTTGCATGGCATTTGATGTCAGTTAATGCAATGTGAATCGCGTGTTTTACATGTGACGTGGTTTATGCATTTAATTCCTGATGAGGTTATGCATAGACATATTAACTATTAGATGGGGCAATGGTCCTTCGGAGCAAGCCTGAGAAGACACACGTGTTAGATGGGGCAGTGGTCCTTCGGTGTAAGCCTGAGAAGACACACGTGGTAGATTGGGCGGTGGTCCATCGGTGCAAGCCCGAGAAGACACACTTGTTAGATGGGGTGGTGGTTCTTCGGTGAAAGCCCGAGTAATGTTAGATGGGGTAGTGGTCCTTCGGTAAAAGCCCGAGAAATGTTAGATGGGGCAGTGGTCCTTCAGTGAAAGCCCGAGAAGATCCTTGTGTTGTATGAGTTCACTACGGTCCCTCGGGTTAATCCCCGTAAATGTGGTTTGGTTAGCTTCGTCCAACAGTTGTGGAAATCCATAAAGAAGTCGGTTGCCTCCGTTAATGGCGTTGTTGTTGTAACTCCATATAGAACTTGTCATTACCAAGCCAGTCTTTGTGACTCGGGTCTAGGCTAATGGGAAGGAGTCTATAGTTGCTTTTATCTATGTTTTTACCGCTTTTCCTTAACTATGGCATGATATCTGCCCGGACAAAATGCATAGTTTCAAGGATGGAACATGTGTGGTTTTCAGGATGGAAAACTAGTGGTTTTTGAGAAAACCCCTTTTTGGCTTTGTGGTCGAGTTAGCTCCCACCATTGATTGCATGATTTATTTTTAGTTCTATAGAACTGTGGTTGAGCTTAAGAGTCGTTTATATATATATATATATTGTGTTGCATATATATATATCTGTTGTTGCTGGGGGCTTATGTGAGTCATGATTTAAAACCATTTTCAAACTATTTTATGGCTTAAAAGAGAGTTAAACAATACACCTCGTTTTCCTAGCATGATTTGCTTATATTACATGCTTGTCTAGTTTCTGCTAAGCTTTGGTTCACGGTGTGGGATTTGATTTTTTTCAGGTACCGGTCAGGCAGGTTGATCTGGAGGTACCAAAGGATGTGGGAGAGCTGTAGTCTTCCTTTTGCTAGTTTTGAACATGTATGCTTTAACATGTTTTTCGGCGTTGGGGCCGTGTAATGTAAGTCATTTGGCAATTATATACAATACATGTATGGTTTAAATTGAGAGTGTATTTTCGGGTTAGGTATTATGTATGATTGTTTGTGGTAATTCACGTGACCCGGAGTTTGGGGCGTGACACCATACAAGCACACAATTCATGTCGTGTAGTGGTGCCTACACTCATCAAACAACTCTCTTCAAAGGGTCATCCTAACTCTCCACGGCTCCTAGGTATTCGAACTTAGAGCTCTGCTACCATTTGTAACGTCCTGAACCCCAAGAACCCATGAACATAACCCAAGATGTTCCGCATAAATGCTATCAATAAAGACTTTCTTAAGAACAACTCTTCTATGTTTTCTTCAAGCAACCATAATAAAAACATGTCAGAAGGGCCAAACAAAGTTATTAATCTTCAAGAGTTCCTTTACAACACTTATATTATTGCAATCATCCACTTTTTACTTTCTGTACAATGTTAATATAAGTACAAAAGAAATACTAGATCTTTCTTCTTAATCCTTTCCCACATGCATCATCTGCATTGATATCGCCCCAATTCCTCGAAACCTGAAATTGTTTTTTATATATATACATGAGCCGAAGCACGTAGGATAAAGACTAATCAAGTGTTATGCATGATTTGTGAGGTGTGATGGGTACAATCGAAGTAAATGCAAGTTTTGCCAATTTTTATATATTCCCACTCACACACTCACGCACACCCATTTGTTCTTTCCAAAAAACCCTTTTTAAAACATTCATTTCTTTCACATAAAACCGTATTAATTTCTCATCATCCAGTTTTTCGCAATCACAACTAATGAACAGGTATCGGGCGCAGCTTATAGAAACCACTCCCTATTCCCCCAATAGGCTACGCGAAGCTATTGGGTAGTAGACAGCTCTATAACTCACCATGATACAACACCACGTTTCGGGGGCAAACCTATGGGCACGTGGTCCCCATCTTGTGCAAGTTTTCGGTCTTTCACCGTGGACCCACCAGGCCAACTTAAATCACATCCATCCACACGGTTCATTATTTGTTTATAACATTTAATTTCGTAAACCCTGGAGTCCAACCCACAGCTGGTTCCTCTCCCAACTAATTTCACACATTATCAAAAATATCCAAATCAAATTTCCCATTTCATTTTTCTCATTAAATTCCGTTTGAACCTTCAAATTTCTTTTCATGTCATATACATCACAATCCCCAATATATTATGTCTCATATATCACATCTCATTTACCTATTTCATAGAGTACCAATACAAGGCTTATACAATAGTAATCATATCATTTAAATCTAAAAAGGATGAAGCCATCATATATACATATAAATACATCAGAAACCCATGTTCTCTTCCAAGACTAGAGGTTTTAAGAAATAATCATTCCAAACCACATCCCTCAAAGACCCATTTTGTTTTTTTTAAACCAATATTCATTCAAACTTATTTAACCCAACATGATTTAAAACGAAACAAATTTTGAATTCAAAACTTTTTTAAATACGCCCAACCGAGGGTTTAACTAATGTAATGGAATAATCCAAAAGCAAGTCTAAAGTTCCTAAGAGTCAAACCTTTGAGCAAAACATAAAAAATTTTGAAAAACGATCAGACCGATCGATCGGTAAAGAGACCGATTGATCTGTCTCTTGCCTGTACAAGAGTACCAAGAATACCAAATGACCGCTCGATAGACTGATCGATCAGTCTATCGAGCTGTCCTAATCCAGGTTCCTTTTTAAGCCAAAAATTCAATTTGTAATATTTACAAGCCTTCTAGCACCTCTTTAAAACATTTTAGATAAGAAACAACCTTTAAAAGAGAGAAAATAAACCATTTCCAAACCTCCCTTGGGGCGCAAAAGTTTATGTAAAGCAAAAACAATCCAAAAACCTCTTTGTACTATATTTTCTTAAAACCATGGATAATCATTTCTTAAAACCCCAAAGGTCTCAAAGTATTTTGTTCCCTTATTTCAAACTTCATCTTATCATCTCATTCAATATTTCAACTCACACATCTAATTAAACATATGTTTCATAAAATCAACCCATCAACATCAATTTATAAGAAAAGCTATATATATATGTCTCAACCTTTTTATTTGAATACAAATTTATTTAACCATCCCATAGAAATCTTCAAAGCCTCTTCTTATTTTTATCAACCTCTTAGCCTTTCATCAACAATTCATGTTTATCAAGTAATCAATAATACTCGTATAAAACCCCACCAATTCATACTTTATTTTAGTTTCACATATCCAATTCCATTAGGGTTTAGCTTAGTTTCAAAATTTTCAACACAAATCATAGTAAACCACTAGAGTAGTCAAGATCCTACCTCAAAGAAGTTCCACCACCAAGAACCAAACCTCTAGCGAGTTCCAATCCATCAAAACCCAACATAAGCGGCTACGGAGGATCTTTCCACAAATATTTGCACTCTCCTATGGTAGCTCGTGCAAGGAAATGACAAGATCTTCATCCCCAACGAACATAGAAAGCTCTCAAGAACTCCAAAAACAAAACCGTAGGTCGCTCCTAAGCTTTTAGAGAGAGAGGAGAGAAGAGAAAATGAGGATTTCAGCCCAAAAATTGAGATTTATAGTCTCTGTCCGTCACAGACCGATCGATCGGTCTCTCGTGACTACGCCGTTGGTTCAACTTTGAACAATCATATCTCCTTCATCCGAACTCCAAATAGGGTTATTCTTGTGCTCAAACTGAAGCCCTGGAAGTTTACTTTCCAATGGTTCAAACCTCATACCAAAATTCATTTTGTACAAAACTTTTCTTCACACATTTTTCGCATATTTTTGTCCGAACATCCATTAGAGCCGCATATTCTTCTTCTAACATATCTTTTATGCATATCCAAGTTCAAAATATCCCCAAGCTCAATTTTTAATTCTTATTCCATCAATACTTAATCATTTCAAAAAATAAAACGGTTCAGGGTCTTACAATATTCCTAATCAATTAAATTATACTAATACTTATCTTCAAACCCTAGGAGAATAAGTTAATCGTCTTGAAAAATTTGAAACTAATGCTACAAATACTATCGGAAACAAAATTGATGCTATTTATCATATAGTAAAAAACTTAGATGTAAGAAGCTGTTACACCCAGTTCAACTATTCCTACACCCTCCATGGTAACACCTTTAACTTTTTCTAAATATAGATTACAAAATTCTTCACAAGAATTTATGGAACAATTACAAAGAACATTACACCCACAAAAAACATAAGCTTCAACATCTACTCCTATTAAAGAACAAGAAGAAAATAAATCTATACATGTTTTGGAATATGATGAAGATGAAGGAAAAGAATTAAAAAATTTATATTCACAATTTCAAGAAATACCTAATCAAATTTAAGAAACATATATAACAGCTAAACCAGTAACAAAAAATTTTTACCCTCAACCAACACCTATTGATTTACAAATCAAAGAAAAAACTTATCCAATGAAGTTAAATGGAACCAATTTAATAGAATAGAATTTAGATGGTAAAATGGATTATCAAATAATTGAAATGGGCCAACATATGATGATGGTTGCTAATGCGGCATTATCTCACAATTCCTCTAATAATGATGCTTCAGTAGGAGAACTACTAATAGCAAGATTTTCGGCCAACTTAAAGGTTGGTGAGATAATTATTTAAGTGGTGAACAAAAATTAAGAATTTTAACATATGTAAAAAGAAATGAGCATGGCCTCACAATAGAGGAAAATGGTCTTCCTGTAAGTGATATTATTACAACCATTATTACATCAATAATTTAACATTGTTGGAAATATACAAATTCTCCTTGAAAGAGGCAAAGAACTATTAATCAATTTACGGTGTCCCACTTTAACTCATTTCAGATGGTATAAAGATGTATTTTTATCTAAATTGTATCAACGTAATGATGCTAATTAAGATTTCTTAAAAGAACAGTTTCTTGCTGGTCTTTCCACCTTATTTACTGAAAAAGTAAAAACTTGTATCAGAAATTAAAATCAAGGTATAATTTCTTATCACCAGTATACATATGGAGAATTAATATCTAAAATTTGTGCAGAAGGTTTAGTCTTATGTAATAATATTAAATTAAAAAACCAATTAAAAAAGGAAAAACGATTAGGCAAAATCGAACTCGGTCAATTTTGCAATCAATTTGGTTATAATAATATTAAATCACCACTAGATACATAAAAGAAAGTGAAGAAAAGAAAATATTATCAATATAAGAATAGATATAAACCACCAAATAAATATAAAAAATATCAATTATACAAAAATTATAAGAAATATTCAAAACCCAAATATCAAAGGAAACCATATAAAAAATTTAATAAAATACAAAAGGCTACACATCAAGTGACCACTAGTACAAAAGATAAATCTTGTTGGAAATGTGGAAAAATAGGACATTTTGCAAATAAATGTTATACAAAACAAAAAATTAATGAATTAAATTGTTCCAGTGAACTAAAGCAACAATTATATCATCTATTATTAAATTCTATTCCCCCAAGTGACAATGAGGATACTCAATTTGATTATGATTCAGATAATTCTAATTATTCTTTGGAACTAGAAGAATTAAATCAAAATTTAATCACATCATCAAGTGATTCAGATGAAGACGATAATAATCAATGTTGTAAAAAATGTCAAACACAAGAAGATTATTACCAAGAAATATAAAAGAATTTAGCTCTTTATACCCAAAAATATTTTTTTTACTAAAGATGAAAATATACAAAATGTTTTTTTAAGTTAATTATTTGGATAAAAAGTTAATTTTTTTTACTTTTTGTTCAAAATAGACAATTTTATCCTTTTATACATTTGATATTAATAATGGATCATACTAACCCCCGCCTATTATGCGGTGATTAATAGGATACTAAAAACAAAAATTTAATAGCAATACACTTTTGGAAGTAAGACCTATCACTTTCATATATATATATATATATATATATATATATATATATATTTGTGTGATAGTGTGTGTGTATTAAATTTTCCTCTCAGAAACTTCCTATGCTTGGAATTGCATTGCTATTTATAGGCGGAGGATCTTAAACAGTTGTCCCTCGTTAAATAAAAACAAGCTAGCTTAAATAATACATTGTAAAATTTTTTATATAAAGTTTTTAATTTAGAAAAATTTAGAAATTTAGACTATAAACTTTTAATGTATTTTTGTGAATTTTGTATAATTACAATTTTCACTAAAATTTTCTGTCCATATAATATATTTTATTGTGATTTATTGTTTATTTGTACTTTCAATAGATTCAAATTTTTAAATTAAAAAAATTTTCAAAATTTGAAGATAAAACATTAACGTCGTTTTATGATTTACCGTGTAGTTAGAAATTGTATGAAAATTTTCAAACCATATAATCAGTTTTTATCTCAATCTTTGTTTATCTAAAATTTAATTAGATGTAGGTTTTTGGGCTCAAATGTTGAAATTTAATATAAGGTTTTGTTATTAATTTTATTCTAGATTTTTTGTGATTTACTACTCTTTATTTCTTTTTAATCTAAATGTCGGGAGTCACATCCTCCGCTGTGAGATTCTGACCCGTTTTTTTTTCGACGCGCGTTTAGTGTTTTCGTCGCAGCATGTTTATATTCGTTTTGATGCATGATTAGACTTAGATATGCATGTGGGGTAAGTTTTCTGGGCCGTTGGGTCTTGCGGTGCGAATTTTTTAAAAAAAGAAGATATTTTAGTGGCCTATAAATATCTCGAGTTAGATATTTTCAAAACTTATAAACTAAGTTTTCTCATTTTCTCTCTACCTTCTCTCTAATTTGTCGGGGGCCCGAGGCTCGATTTTCAATGATCCAACAGTGGATCCTTGTTATTGGCACAATGGGCTACGCGTTCATCCGGATGAAATTTCATTCCAGCAATGTTCGATTTTTCATGTGGATCGAGGCGTTGACTTTTTAGCTCAATGAGGTAGAATCTTAGGCTCTCATGTCATATAAGGGTGCTACGTGTAATCGTATGTGGTTTTACAGGTTAAAAATGCGTGAAAAACTGTTTTGGTTTAAAACCATTTTTAGTCGATTTTAGCTGAATGAAATTGGGTTTTGAGTGTTTCTTGTTGAGGTCTCATGGTGGTTTTGGGCATGTGTATGTCCGAGGAGGTTGAAAGAGAGTTTGGTTGCTTTGATTTTGAGTTTGCATGGTTGTAGGGTGGTTATGTAGGCTTCTTGTTTTGCCAAACGGTTAGTTTCTAGCATAGGACCGCTTAAGAGACTGCTCAAGCGGTCTAGAGGGCGGTCTTGGGATGCTCTTGGGTTGTTGACCGCTGGACAGACTGCTCGAGCGGTCTAGCCCGCGGTCTATTTTTCACTGGTTGAAAATGTGTTTTTAAAATCGATGTATCACCCTCATTCGAAATCGGAATGGGATCATGCTTGTGCTCAAATTGAAACTCCGGAAGTCATCTTTCCAATGACACCTCTCTCACATTAAAATTCTTTTTGTAGAAAATTTCATAATCAAAATAGTGAGTGTATGTCAAAATTTCTAAACTGTTTTTCATCCGTTTTTGGCCGAATGTTTGGAAAAAGCTTATTTTTCATCCTTGTTGGCCATTTTTATCAAATTTTTTGTTCCTTGGGATATTTTTGTTGTTTGGTGGTTGGGTTTTGGGTTTCCAATTGGTCTTCAATGGTATTCAGTTGATTGATATATGGGATTAGTTGATTGAAATACTATTGAATTCTTTTTGGTTTCTATTGGTTGTATTGTGGCTTTAGGGGTTCTGTCGTGGCCTCGAGTGTTTGTGTAGGTGTCGTCCTCAGAGGTGACGTGCATGGTTAGATGCGTGGTGTTTGTTCTTCGTTGAGTGTGGGTGTGTTTGGGCTCGTGGCTCTTTTTAGGAAAAGGTGTTAGTTTGTGAAATCGGGGTCTTATGGGTTTTGAGTTAGCCTTCGGGTTAGGCTTGGTTTTGTGAGTTGTTAGTTGACCATGTGAGTGGATATTGGGTTATATGACGGGTGGCGTCATGATGTGAAGGTTATACGTGGCTTTATGCATTCCTAATTCTAATTTTATTTATGCATGTTATAAGATGGAAATGTGGTCTTATATGATTTTGAAACATAAGAAGAAAATGTGGTCTTATATGATTTTGAAGCATAAGACGGAAATGTGGTCTTATGAGATTTTGTAATGTGGGACGAAAATGTGGTCAGATGAAAGTCATCCCTGGCTGACGATGGACGAAAATGTGGTCCGATGAATGTTAGCCTTGGCTAACGGTGGATGAATTCGTGGTTCAATATATGTTAACCCTGGTTAATGATGCACTTTTGTGCGAATATCTAAAGGACAGAAACGTGGTCCTAACGATGCACTTGTGTGCGAGTGTCTAAAGGATGGAAACGGGGTCCTAAAGAGTCATGTGTTAATCTGGTGTGTTGGGCGAATTACATGGATTGCATGAGTCATCTTCAGTTGTTGAGCTGTTGTCAGGTCTTATGAGTCGTTTAGATATGTATACATGTGGTGCGTTGGGTGACTTGCATGGATTGCATGAGTCGTCTTCAGTTGTTGAGCTATTGTCGGGTCTTGTGAGTCGGTTTAGATATGTATACATGTGCTGCATACATATATATGTTCTCTTTGAGGCTTATGCGAGTCGTGTTATCAAACCTTTTTCAAACTGTTTTACTGGCTCTGGTGAGTCGTGATCTAAAATCGTTTTCAAACTATTTTAAAACTTGAAAAAAAGTCAAAAACTACACCTTGTTTTCCTAGCATGTTTAGCTTATACTGCATGCTTGTCTAGTTTCTACTAAGCCTTGGCTCATGGTGTGGGATTTAAAATGTTTTTCAGGTACCGGTCACGCAGGTTGAGCCGAAGGTGTCGGAGGGATGAAAGATCTGTAGTCTACTTTTTTGCTCGTTTTGAACATGTAAGCAGTAACATGTTTTCTCGGTGTTGGAACTATGTAATGTAAGTCTTTTGGTGATTATATATAATGCATGTATGTTTTATATTGAGAGTGTATTCTCAGCTTGGGTGCTATGTTTGGTTGCTTGTGGGCGTTTCACGTGGCCCAGAGCTTGGGGCGTGATAACTTGGTATTAGAGCTCTGGGTTCAAATACCTAAGAGCCATGGGAAGAGAGTGTATTACTTTGTGAGGTTGACTGCGTGTGCTTGACTGCATGTGTTTAGATGCTATGATAACATGAACGTGTTAGCATGTTAAGCATGAGAATGTCGTGTATATGTGAGCATGGGGGTTGAACCTTAAGATTGATTAGTCTTGCCTTTAGGCATTTGGATTAACAAACTTGGGAACCAAGTTAGAAACGCGTTTAGCTGATGTGGTTTCTAGTAGGGAATCTGAGTAGGTTATCCAAATTGACGCGTTATTCTTATTGATTCTCCTCGGTATGTGGGGTTGGTTTAGCATGAACCTATGTGACTACGTGTTTGCATGTTTATGTGCTTTGTTTATGATCATGCTATGTGTTGCATCTTATGTTCTATCTTTTCCATATAGACGCGATGTCTGCGAGGAGAGGGCGAGCACATGGTCGAGGCTGTGGCCGTGGTGTTGGTCAAGGAGATGTTCCTATCCCTGATGCTGGGGATGCAAGTTGTGAGACCCTGACCCGTTTTCTTTTTCGGCATTTTTCGACGTGCATTTTGTGTTTATGTGATAGCATGTTTAAATGCTGTTTGATGCATGATCGGGGTTAGATATGCATGTGGGATAGGTTCCCTGGGCCGTGAGGCGTTGCGGTGTGAATTTTGAAAAATTTTAAAAAAAGATATTTTGGAGGCCTATAAATATCTGGAGTTAGATATTTTCAAAAGAAATTTTCAAAACTTCTCCAGCAAGTTTCCTCCTTTTTCTCTCTGTCTTCTCTCTAAGTTCTCAGGGGCCCGGGGCTCATTTTTCAACGATCCAACAACAGATCGTTTCTATTGGCTCGGAGAGCTACGCGTTCATCTAGACAGAATTTCATTTTAGCTAGGCTCGATTTTAAACGTGGTTCGAGGCGTCATGTTTTTAACTCACCGAGGTGGAATTCTAGACCCTACTACTGTATAATGGTGCTACGTGTAATCGTGTGTGTTTTTAACGGTTAGATTGTTGTAGATCTGATTTTGTATCAAGTTAGATTTTTGGATTTAAAAATCGTGTTTCAGAAATTTTAGTTGATGGAATCGAGTGTCGGGAGTTTGTTTTGAGGTCTTGGTGTTAGGCCTGGACATGTGTATGTCTGAGGGTGTCGAACGGGAGTTTGGAGGCTTTGATTCGGGGTTAGGAGGTTGAAACCTGTAGCTTAAAAATGATTTTTGGGCTTGATCAGTCGACTGGACTCATAGGTTTAGTCGACTGGATCATAGTTCTTGGGGTTCAGTCGACTTGACCTTGAGGGTCAGTCGACTGAATCATATTTTGGGCGTTCTAGGCTTTTCTAGTGTGTTTTTCAGTCGACTGGGGGTTGGGTCCAGTCGACTAAAGTTCTGGGCAGTGTGTTGATGGTTTTGTGGTTTGGTGGTTGGGTTTTGGGGTTCGGTTGATTGTATTGTGGTTTCGGGGTTTGTGTAGTGGTCTTGGGTGTTTGTTAGATGTCGTCCTTAGGTGACGTGCATAGTTAGATGTGGGTGTTGGTGCACGGTTAGGTGCTTGGTGTTTATTCACGTTGGGATTTGTGTTGGACGCTTGCGGTCGTCGTGGGTCGTGATGGTCGTGTTGGGCGTGTTGGGGCCCGAGGGTCTTTTGGGAAAAAGAATGTTGGCCTTTAGGCTAGGCTTAGTTTTGTGGTAGGTTGTCCCGGTGTGTGTGGACGGGTCGTTTGGGTAAACGGATGACGGAGCATGGCACATGATGTCGTGTCGAGTTATATGGCGGGTGGTGTCATGATGTGAAGTTATATATGGCTATGTACGTTTATAACTTGTTGTGTGCATTTATAACTATTTATTTATGTACAGATTACGTAAGGGAGTTACGTGGTTTATGCTTTAAAACTCATAGTTTTATAGGCATGTATATGTGGGCTCTGAGGAGCGGATGTATGTGGTGCATGTTGCACGGGATGCATACGTGATGTGTATTGCACGGGTTGTGTGCGTTGCATGGGTTGCGTGCGTTGCATGGGTGGCATACGTTAGATGGGGTAGTGGTTCTTTGGTGAAAGCCTGAGAAGATCCTTGTGTTGTGTGTGTACGTGGGTGCTTAGGGCCTTCGGGTTGATCCCGTAAACTAAGTCAGTTGCCTCCGTAAATGGCGTTGTGTAGGTGTTCTGGACCTTCGGGCTGATCCCGTAAATTAAGCAGGTTGCCTCCGTTATTGGCGTTATTGTCGTAACTCCGTATAAAACTTGTCATTACCGAGCAGGTCTTATGTAGTGACTAGGGTAATTGGTAGAAGTCTATAGTTGTTACCTTTGTTTGTGTTTTTACTGCTTTCCCTTAACTGTGGCATAATATCTGTTCGGATGATATGCATAGTTTCAAGGATGGAATGTGATCTTAAGGACAGTGCGTGTGACTCTGAAGGACGGAGACGAGGTTCTAGAGAGATATGTGTTGGGTGTGTTGCTCATAATGTGTTGGGCGTAGTGCATGGATTGCATGAGTTAGCTTGTCGGGGCTTGTGAAAGTCAATTTAGGTATAGGTATTCGTGTGTTGCATATATATATCTGTTATCTTTGGGGCTTGTGCGAGCCGTGTTTTCAAACTGTTTTAAGGCTTGAAAGAGTCTAAAATTACACCTTATTTTCCTAGCATGTTTAGCTTATATTGCACGTGATGTCTACTTTTTGCTAAGCTTTGGCTCACGGTGTGGGATTTAAAATATTTTTCAGGTACCGGTTACGCAGGTTGATCCGGGTTGCTGGAGGGGTGGAAGAGCTGTAGTCTTCCTTTTGCTAGTTTTGAACATGTATGCTATAACATGTTTTCCGGCGTTGGCGCCGTGTAATGTAAACTGTTTGACGATTATATACAATGCATGTATGGTTTAATTTGAGAGTGTATTCTCTGGTTGGGTGTTATCTTAGTTGTTTATGGGTGTTTCACGTGACCCAGAGTTTGGGGCGTAACACGAATGCTCCCTAAGGACCTGTTGACGCGGTAGAGTTACTACGTGTGCTAGTGGGCTCCATCGGTCAGTTGGTTGAGGCCGCTAGAGGTGAGACTATTAGAGAGAGAGTGTCTAAGTTGAGGGCGACGGTGGCGATGAGAGAGTTCAGGCGTCTTGACCCTTCGATCTTTACTAGGGATCCTGATCATCTTGTTGCACATAGTAGTTGGAATTGGTGACCTGGATCCTTGACACATTGCAGATAGCTGAAGACGAGTTACGGGTTTCTTTGGCCACCTATCAGTTGAGAGGTAATGTTCACGCATGGTGGAAATATATGCCAGGAACACTATGGGGACACATGGGCAGCCTTTACGGGAGTTTTTCTAGGGAAATACTTCTCGACTTCGAAGAGGGACTTATACAAGGAGGAGTTCTACACTCTCACCCAGGGGGTGATGGATATCATGCAGTATGAGGCCAAGTTTATGTGCCTGTCCCGGTTTGCACCACAGTTAGTGAGCACATATGAGTTGCGGTCAATGAGGTTTGAGCGAGGCTTGAGGCCGGCGATTAGGGAGCGTGTGGTAGCAATGGGACTTCGTGCGTTCATAGAACTGATGGAGGCAGCAGCGAGGGTTGAGAATTCTTTGACTGAGATTCGAGTTTCCAAGGAGGCCAGGATACCGCCGAGTGGAGTAGAGGCGCAGTCAGGTGGGGGCTCCAACAAGAGACAGAGGTCCTCTGGTCCTAGCTTTCATCCATCTGGACTACAGTAGTTTTCAGTACCAGCACCATCGGTGGCTTTGTCTAAGAGGCCGGAGCAGAGGGAGTTGATTTGTTATCGATGCAGGTAACCCGGGCATCGTGCAGCAGATTGCCTACAGCCAAAGCCAACCCAGAGTTTGGCACCAGTGCAGCCGCAGGGGAGGAAACCGCCAGCTTGTTACGAGTATGGCCAGTCGGGACATATTCGCAGGAACTGTCCTCAGGGTGGCAGTGCACCGAACAGGGAAGGCACACCAGTGGATTCGTGTGTGCTGGGTCCATCAGAGTACCGACAGTAGCATCTCGCAGTTCAGATTTCCCAGGTGATAGATATGGGACCTTAAGTTCAGTCGGTATGACAGTCGACAGCGCCAGGTTCTGGTGGACAGCGCAGTCTGACGCCGAGCAGAGCGTATTCTCTCATAGCTCCTAGTTCTTTGAGGGCACCGACCATGCCTGATGATGCAGCTATACCTCCAGTGAGCAGAGGTACTTTCTGAGTGTACAAATTTTGAGCCAGTGTTCTTACTAACGTAGGAACATTGCTTTTTCCTTGTTGCATCTGTTTGGGAATTAGTGATGGATTCCGTGGGTGGTGTGCTGTGTTGAGGTAGTGGTTGGTGAGGATGTGAGGTTGGGGTGAGTTGCAAATCCCGTGTCTACGAGATAGTTGGCCGTTGTTTAGGATGCCTGACCTTGTTTGACTATATCCTAGGATCGATTTGGCCGACCATCTCTTATGTTTGTGTTGATTACGATCGACGCGGTTGTTTTCTTTCGACCTTATGGTGAATTTTGGGGACGAAATTCCTTTAAGGGTGTAGAGTTGTGAGACCCTGACCCATTTTCTTTTTTCGACGCATGTTTAACGTTTTCGTCGCAGCATGTTTATATGCGTTTTGATGCATGATTAGGCTTAGATATGCATAGGGTTGGTTTCCGGGGCTGTTGGGTCTTGCGGTGTAAATTTAAAAAAAAAAGATATTTTGGTGACCTATAAATAGCGTTAGATATTTTTAAAACTTACAAGCTAAGTTTCCTCAATTTCTCTCTAACTTCTCGGGGGCCTGGGGCTCGGTTTTCAACGATCTAACAGCGAATCCTTGTTAATGGCACAGTGGGCTACTCGGTCATCCGGACAAAATTTTATTCTGACGAAGTTCGGTTTTGCTCGTGGATCAAGGAATCGAGTTTTTAACTCAACGAGGGAGGATCCTAGACTTTCATGTCATATAAGGGTGCTACGTGTAATCATGCATGTTTTTACCGGTTAAAAATGCATGAAAATCATTTTGTGTAACGGGGTTTTGGTTTAAAATCGTCTTTAGTCAATTTTTGGTTGGATGAAATCGGATTTTGAGTGTGTCTTGTTGAGGTCTCATGGCGGCTTTGGGCATGTGTATGTCTGAGGAAGTTGAAAGAGAGTTTGGTTGCTTCGACTTTGAGTTTGGATGGTTGTTGGATGGTTGTAGGGTGGTTGTAGGCTTCTTTTTTTGCCAAACGGTCAGCTTCTAGCGCAGTACTACTTGAGAGACCCCTCAAGAGGTCTAGAGGGCAGTCTTGGGATGCTCTCGGGTTGTTGACCGCTGGACAAACCGCTCGAGCGATCTAGCCCGTGGTTTGTTTTTCACTAGTTGAAAATTTATTTTTAAAATCGATGTATCTCCCTCATTCGAAATCGGAATGGGATCATGTTTGTGCTCAAATTGAAGCTCCAGAAGTCTTCTTTCCAATGAAACCACTTTCACATTAAAATTCCTTTTGTAGAAAACGTTATGATCAAAATAGTGAGGATATGTCGAAATTTCTAAACCATTTTTCATCCGTTTTTGGCCGAATGTTTGGGAAAAGCTTATTTTTCATCCCTGTTGCCCCTTTTTATCAAATTTCTTGTTCCTTGGGATGTTTTTGTTGTTTGGTGGTTGTGTTTTGGGTTTCCAATTGGTCTTCAATGGTATTCAGTTGATTTATATATGGGATTAGTCGACTAAAATACTATTGGATTCTTTTTAGGTTCTTTTGGCCGTGCTGTGGCTTCAGAGGTCGTGTCGTGGCCTCAAATGTTTGTGTAGGTGTCGTCCTCGGGGATGACGTGTAAGGTTAGATGCGGATGTAGGTGCTGCTGAGGTGCGTGGTGTTTGTTCTTCGTTGGGTGCGAGGCGTGTTTGGGCTCGTGGTTCTTTTTGGGAAAAGGTGTTGGTTTGTGAAATTGGGGTCTTATGGCTTTTGAGTTGGCCTTCGGGTTAGGCTTGGTTTTGTGGGTTGTTGGTTGACCATGTGAGTGGATGTTGGGTTATGTGACGAGTGGCGTCGTGATGTGAAGGTTATACGTGGCTTTATGCATTCATAATTCTAGTTTTATTTATGCATGTTATAAGACGAAAATGTGGTATTATATGATTTTGAAACATAAGAAGAAAATGTGGTATTATATGATTTTGAAACATAAAATGGAAATCTGGTCTTATGTGATTTTAAAACCTAAGACGGAAATGTGGTCTTATGGGATTTTGTAATGTGGGACGAAAATGTGGTCTGATGAAAGTTATCCCTGGCTGACGATGGATGGAAATGTGGTTCAATGAATGTTAGCCTTGGCTAACGGTGGACAGAAACGAGGTCCAATATATGTTAACCCTAGTTAATGATGCACTTGTGTGCGAGTATCTAAAGGACACAAAAGTGGTCCTAATGATGCACTTGCGTGTATTGCATGTGGTGCGTTGAGCGAATTGCATCGATTGCATGAGTCATCTTCAGTTGTTGAGCTGTTGTCGGGTCATGTGAGTCGATTTAGATATATATACATGTGCTACATACATATACCTATTCTCTTTGAGGCTCGTTCGAGTCGTGTTATCAAACCTTTTTCAAATTGTTTTACTGGCTCTGGTGAGTCGTGATCTAAAACCGTTTTGAAACTTTTTTAAGACTAGAAAGAGTGTCAAAAACTGCACCTCATTTTCCTAGCATATTTACCTTATACTGCATGGTTGTCTAGTTTCTACTGAGCCTTGGCTCACGGTGTAGGATTTGAAATGATTTTTAGGTATTGGTCACGCATGTTGATCCGAAGGTGCCGGAGGGGCGAAAGATCTGTAGTCTTCTTTTTTGCTCGTTTTGAACATGTATGCTGTAACATGTTTTCCCAGTGTTGGAACTATGTAATGTAAGCCTTTTGGCGATTATATATAATGTATGTATATTTTATATTAAGAGTGTATTCTCGGGTTGGGTGCTATGTTTGGTTGCTTGTGGGCGTTTCACGTGGCCTGGAGCTTGGGGCGTGACATCCACACCTTTAGAAAGTTTGGTCTCCCAAACATAGCTTAGATTTCTATAGGGTGATTTTACTAAATTTCTATTTGTAGCCATTGTCTTAGAAATTCGTACATGTGGCATTGTTTTCTTTATTTTGTGGATCTCCAGGTGTTAATGGGTAAAGGTGTCTTTGTCTCCGATTGTTATGCTGATTCACATCTCGAATCCTTGGTCTCGAGATTTGATTTCTAACTTCATTTCTTGTTGTTACTCCGTCTTCCTTTACAATTTTTGGACAATTTTTCTTGTAGTGGTCTTCTGATCCGCATCTCCAACACCTATTTGTCAAATTTCAACACATCTTGGTATGTCTATTCGCACAAATGTCGCATGGATTAGCTTGCTTATTCTGACCATCCTCTTAACTTATTGTACTAGAATTGGATCTCTTCTTCATCCTTTCATCAAATTTCTCAATATCCGAGACCCATGGTTTTCAAATCTCAAGAATTCTCTGATATTCTTCTTCTTCTTCTTCTTTTTCTTCTTCTTCTTCTTCTTCTTCTTATTCTACTTAAAGCGCCCAGTCAATTACCTCCGAATATATCGATAATCTCATGGGTCTTACGATTCTTCGAATTTTTGGCTTCAATCCATCTTTGAATTTTCTCGCTTTCATATTCTCTGTTGAAACCATTTGAGGCGCGTATTTGGCAAGATCTGTGAATTTAGCTTCCTAGTCAGCTACGGTCATTGATTCTTTTTATTTGAGTTGTTGAAACTCCGTACTCTTAGCATCTATAAGTGACTGAAGAATGTACTTTTCTCTAAAAACCTATAAGAACCTTTCCTAGGTCATCCCGGCCTCTACTTCTTCCTTCATCGTCCACCATCGATGTGCTTCCTTTTCTAGTTGGTAGGCTACTAATCCAACTTTCTACCATTCACTACATTCTAATACTTTGAAAATTTTATTGAGGGTTGTTATCTAGGCATTCGCTTTAATTGGATCCAGTTCGCCTTTAAAGGTTGGAGGTTTGAGTTTTAGGAACTCTTTAATGTTTGATCTTATTGTGCATGGCTGTTCTGGGATTTGTTGACGTGGGTCATTATTCTATTGTTGGTTTTTAAGGTTTTCACCTCCTAACTGTTGGTTTCTTAGCTGAGGATTGTCATGTCTTGCTTTATGTTGTGGAGGTACAAATTTTTGTGAGAGGTGCATCTGAACTATTTCAGCTAACTCTGCCACACTTTGCTGAAGTTGTTTTAAATGCTTGTTCATATTGATTGTAGCTCGATTTTGCGTACTGCCACGAGTAGGAACAATAACTTAACCTACAAAAGGCCATTACTAGGGTTGTTTACTAAAATTATCAATGCTAACTATCGGATCAAGAAGATTGTTATTAACATAAACACATAAAAGGTTTACCACACATAACATAAAGAATCACCATACAACTCGATTAATTCTCCCAAACTTCCCATTAGAAAACAATGGTGATCAAGCGTTCTTTGAATCGAAATTTCAAGAATAATTGCTCGATTGTTATAAAACACAGTAAGGCATTTTCAAAAATCTATTCGTATAACGTACATATAGAACGATTGTAAGATAGCTAGTTCAACTAAGTGTTTAACTATCCCTAGGATATACAAACTCCTATAATCTCATGTTCTACTTCTTTCGAACTTAAGACACAAAGGTTATATAAGTCGGGGGCATCTATTGTGTATGTAATCCTGTGGCTCTATGTTTTTAAGAAAATTTAAAAACTAAAACTCTGATACCATCTCTATCACGACCTATTTTATAATAGCATTCGTGACCGGTTAGTGAGTTAAAATTCACCCGATGCCTATTTTTTTTCCCAATAGTTCAAGGATTTTCAACAGGAAAACATTATTTAAAAAAAGATTTTGCTAAAGCAGGAATTAATAAACATACCAAGTGCCAAAACTAGTGCCATGAAATATGTTATGGTTATACATAATACAACATTTACATTCGAAGCATGATTAGGTACACAACACAAAAAGAGATAGTTTTCTCTTTTCGGGTTATCCAGAACTCACTTTATCCTGAAATAACACAACATCAACTTCATAATCACAAAGTTTGTGTGAGTTCATATATATCGAGATTACATGTTTGTCATGGAATATCAACGTTGTAGTACAAAAACATCTCATAGGCTATTTTGTCAAAAGTAATAACATTCATTTTTTAAAAATAGGTTACAAACATTAAGCCTTAACAGGTTCTCATAAACAGGTTACGGGTATTAAGCCCTAACAGGTTTTCATTAACATTATACCTTAAATACGATGATAAGTTCATGGCTATGCTAGAATTACTTCGGGAGCGACCCTACAACCCTTTTTGTTATAATATCATAACCAACAATCATTTGACCGCGATCCCATCCTTATACACCTCGTTGTTTAATACGCTAGCCACTGGGCTAGCACCATTCAAGCTATTATCGTTTATATAATTTTAAAATAGTCTTAAACATGATACTGATATTTTCTCAAAACGGAGATAACCACACTTTCCATAGATATATTCATGACAGGAAAATTGTATAGAAATCATCATATTATGCGAATATATGAGAGGTTGCATTCAAACCAATACAAAAAACATAAGTAACAAAGATATATAAAGCTCACCTAGTTTTAGTAGGTATTCAATTAATCTTGTCCCGAAACACCCAACCATAGATAATAAAGGAACAACACTTAGTTACGATTTTATATCATTATAAGAGAGTTTAGCTAATACATATTTTAACAATATTTTTCATGTTTAGGAAGAACTTATAATTTAACATGGTCTTTTCAATTTAATCAATAGCTCATAACATGTAAAATATTAACTTTAGCCAAAGTTTGTGAATTTTGATAAGAAAATTTTATATTTTCATTTATTCTATTTTTCCCTCAGAAAATCTTATGCTAAATAACTCTAAAAATTGATTTTAACTAACTGAAAGTTTAAAAAAAGGGAGGTTTAAATCAAATTTTTGTTATGACTTGACTTAAAACGTAAATCTTAAAAATTTTAATATGAGAAAATTTGTTTATTTTATTTTCCCTAGTTTAGTCTTTAAATGAACAAATTTCTTTAAAAAGAAGATTTTTAAGATAGAATTTCTTTTAATTTCCTAATGTTTAAATTAAAGTTTCTTATTCTTTAAATGAAAAACTTCTTATTTTAACACTCTATAAAGAAATAAATTTTCTTCAATTTTTTAAAACTCTTTATACTTTGTTTGTAACCCTTTTTATTAAAATAAGTCAAAGCCTCAAAAAATGGAAAACAACAAAGAATTCAATTAGACACGTAGAGCCTCCTCAACCCAAACTCACGAAACACACACATACAGTGGCAACCAAATCACAACAAATCGTGGGAATGGGTTACTGGTGGATAGCCCATGACGGTGGTGCTTGGTTTTTCGAGTGATGGTGTGTGCGGCAGTGATGTGGTGGCGTGGTGAGGTGGTGGTGATGCATTGTCGAGAGGGTGAGAGAGATATACAATGAGGGAGAGAGAGAGAGAGAGATGACTGTTGGGTCGACAAAGGGCGGCGTCGGCGACAAGAGGTGGCATGGTGGCGCAGTGGTTCTGAGGTTCGGTTCATTTTTATTTTGTAATATTTTATCAACGTATTATAAATTGCATTTTGTTGCAATAAATTGGTTTATTTCTATATGATGTATGCATGTTGAGACCAATCGATCGGTCTGTTGGGGTTAAGTGCGCGTGGGGTAGATCAAAACATTAGTTTTTGGTCTTATGTTGCAAGCTTCTCTTCATTCTCTCTAGGAGATAACCTAAAATCCTAGCCTTCTCTCTAAATTTTTTCTTGCTCCGGGTGTGATTGTTGGCATTGCGAGAGTGGAACGGTATTGTACACACCGAGGGACTTGCATCCATCCGAATAGAATCTCGTTTCGGTTGTTGGAGGCAAAACTACAAAGATCATTATTTTTGCAAATGATTTTTAAAAAAAATTAAACTGGACGAGCAAACGCCGAAACGAGATCTAGATAAAACTTTTGATGTTGAACTATCCAAATAAAAACCTGTGTAACCAAAGTTAATTTTGAAGATTATCTTTTTTCAGTCAGATCTTCAACTACGTTTTTGATTCCGAGTTGAAACTCCCGTCAAACCTTTTACTATATTTCTTTATGTGATTCTTGAATGTAGTGTGAGATACAATCTATTAAGAACTCGTACCGGCAGAACTTGGACAACTTTAGTCTTAAAAAACAAGTTATGAAACTGGTTCAGCCTACCCGCATATTTATAGGGCTACAGCAGGGACCTGTGGAGTAATTATAAGTAAAACTTTTAGTGGAACACATACACCCTTCAACAGTTTCCGCAATTAAGAAACCTCATAACGGTATTTGTAATTATGAAATTCTTGCAGCGGTTTTTGCAATTTTCATAAAATACTGAATTACAGTTCACACCACTAAAGAACTATAATTGCACTCTTACCCATAATCTCAAGACCTTCCTACATTGAGCTCCTGCTATTAAATGCTTAACATTTCTTCCTATATTAAGATTTTTGATACCTGCTAATTAAATTTAATTACTGACAATTTAATTTAATCGACATCTTGAAATTCTTTAAGTCCTTCCACTTAACTTATTTGATCGCCGGATAATCAAATCCACCTACAAGGTTTAGCCCGGTCAAAAGTTATAAGCTTCCTTAAGGGGGTATCGTCAATCTTGATCTTTCAGGACGTGAATTCCGTCAATAATTAATATTCACCATATAAATAATACCGCTATCCAACTCACCGAGAATATAGACTCATATAAGATCGCACTATCTAATAAATCAAAACAACAAATACTAAATATACGCAAATCAATAATTATTTCAGGATTAAGAGTATAACCACTATTCATAATAATCTTGGGATGTGAATTAATTTATATAGTCAGTAAAAAATTAGTTACCCCAAATGTCTCATTCAATACATACAAAGTGTACTGGCACAGAGAGTCTGAATAATAGACGATAATATTATTTGTTCTCCGTAATCAAGATAGACATACTAAAACTCTGTACCACAGTCGTACCGATGGTATGTCAATTTTCATCAAAATTGTGAACATAAAACTTATATTCTGTAAGAACCTAAATCTGATCTTATGTGTCCAAGTCGTACTCTACACACTAGATTAAATACTGTACATAATATTGAACATCTGTGCATAACATTCAGGAAATAATATACATATATTGCACATAAAGATTCTCATAAAATAAAAAATTAATTTTATTAAAATAAAATTAAATACTAAAAATATAATTTTTAATATACCAATTCTAACAATGTCCCACTTATACTCAAAACCATGCTGCCATACTTCTGACCCCAAGCCCTCTACATGACTATCAAAAGTTTTAGCCGGTAAGCTCTTTGTAAAAAGATTTGCAAGGTTGTCTCCTGATACAATCTTAGTCACAACAACATTACCTCTCTGTACAATTTCTTATATCAGGTGATATTTACGCTCAATGTGCTTTTCTTTCTTGTGAACCCTAGGTTCCTTCGAGTTTGCAGCCGCTCTGTTATTGTCACAATAAAGTGTAATAGTCGATTAAACTGAAGGTTCCACATTTAGATCTAACAGAAAGTTTCTGAATGAAACGGCCTCCTAAGATACTTCAGAAGCTGCCACGTACTCGGTCTCCATGGTGGAATCAGCAACGCAAGACTACTTGATACTCCTCCAACTTATAGCTCCACCTCCTTAGGTAAACACATATCTTGAGTTAGACTTATGAAAATCCTTGTCATACTAGAAATCTGAGTCTGTGTACCCAAAAGGTACTAGATTATTGTCTGCCTGATAAATTAACATATAATCTTTAGTCTTTTTCAGGTACTTGATTAAATTCTTTACCGCAAGGCAATGCTTCTGACCTGGGTTAGACTAATATTTGCTAAATATTCCAACAGAAAAATAGGCGTTGGGTCTAGTGCAAAGCATAACATACATAGGGCTTTCTACTGCCGAAGCATTAGAAACTGCCTTCATCTTTTTTGTCTCATTAGGTATCTTAGGACACTGATCCTTGGATAGAGTGATTCCATACCTAAAAGGAAGAAACCCTTTTCTTGGAATCCTAGACTCTAAAATGAGAATGGATATCATCGATATACTTTGCTTGTGATAAACCCAACATCCTTTGTTTCCAATCTCGCATAAGCTTGATTCCAACAATGTGACTGGGTTCTCTCAAATCCTTCATATCGAATTGCCCAGATAACCATATTTTAACCGTAAATAATGCCCTGACATCATTTTCAATGAACAAAATATCGTCTACATAAAGTACTAAAAAAATCACCACACTTTCGTCACACTTTCTGTACACACTAGACTCATTCAGACTCTAATCAAAATCATAAGACTTTATTACTTGATCAAACTGAGTATTCCAAGAGCTCGATGCCTACTTAAGTCTATAAATAGATCTCTTAAGCTTACACAACATATTCTTCTGGCCCTTTACAATGAATTCGTCTGGTTGTATCATATAGATACACTCGTCAAGACTTTCGTTAAGAAAAGCTGTCTTGACGTCTATTTGCAAGATTTCATAATTGAAATGTGCGATAATAGATAAGAGAATCTAGATAGACGTAGGCATGGCTACCAGTGAAAAAAAAATTTCATAATCGATTCATTCTTTCTGAGTGAATTCTTTTGCAACAAGCCAAGCTTTGAAGGTTTCAACCTTCCCGTCTGCTCCTCTCTTTCTGTTGTAAATTCACTTGCATCTAATGGATTTTATCCCTTTTGGTGGTTTTACAAGTTTTTAGACCTTATTGGAATACATAGATTCTGTCTCTGAATTCATTTTCCTTTGCTAAAAATCTGCATCTTTGTCTTATAGTGCTTCATTGTAGTTATAGGGCTTAGTATCTAGTTCTGTCAAGATCCTATCAAAAGACTCTCCTAAGAACATATACCGATCAGGTTGATGAAAAATCCTTCCACTACGACGAGGCATACCTGTGTCTATGTACTAGCAGTAAAAGTGTATGGACCTGGCTCTAAACCATAGGAATAGGGATGGTAAACCGATAGGATCTTAGGTCATAATAAGATTAAAATCTTAAACATGATCAAAACCTAAGAATCAAACCCCGATAATCAAAAATCCTAAAATAAAAAGAAAGCCCTCTAATCTCGAAAATCATTAAGTTACCCTAAGAACACTCACTTAAAACCCTAAAGAGCTAAGCTTAGAAATGAAACTCCGAGCCCCAAACCCTTCCAATAATAACACTTCGACCCCAAATCCCGACTCCCAAATCCAAAGAATGAGAAAATCAAACCCAAGCCCAAATATGAAAAGAAAATTATACTCAAAAGCCTAAACCCCGTGACTTCCAATAATAACACTTCGACCCCAAGTCTTTAAGAAAACTATAATTTTATCATAAGACACCAAAGTTCATAGTAAGTTATTAATGCCATAAAAAGACACTTAAATCCTTATTCAGATTTCACCCAAGAGTTTCTAAAACTCTCAGTATCAACAATTACATACTAGTCCCCCACGTCTTTAAAATTTCACAAAAGTTCTTGAGATAGTTCTCACCTATAATTCTCTACAATCAACATTAATTAATATCTAAATATATAGATACGCTAAATACATATATGACATGTGTGTGAAACCACCAGTAGTATGTGCTAACTTTATTATAATAAGATAAAAAACCATATCTCAAATCAAATTAAATAAAATTTTAATTTTCAAGAAAAGATAGTTATATTTTCAAGACTTACAACAAAATAATAAAATAGTATTAAATAATAATAATAATAATAGCAATTATAAAGTTTAAAATAGTAATAGTGTATAAAATATTAAATAATAATAATAATATAAAGTATTAAATCACAAAATCATACACAAGAGAATAATAAATTCACTCACACTCACATTCTCTAACCAAGCTTTATATGTATATATAGGTATGAGTAGGTAAGAGAATCTCTACAATACAATATAATAATCAATAAATGTCAAATATCTACAACCCATAATCTTAATTAAAATAATAAAAAAAAAAAGATATCAAATCTCTACAATACTCTAAATATAATAATCAAGAAGCAAAAAGTAATCTTATTATATGTATATATTTATATGTGTGTGTATATAAGTATACATGTCTCTACGATCAAAATCCAAAATAACAATAATGCTAAATAAATATACAATCACAATCTTCAACATAAGCCTTTCATACATAAGCATATATATATACACCAAAGAAAATCTCTACAATCAAATAAAATAATCAAAAGTAAAAGTCACTTTAGTGTATATAATAATCAAAGAGAAAAAAAAATTATTACATATATGTATAGGTGTATTTATAAGTCTTTACAACTCAATGTTATAATTAAAACTAATAATCTAATATAATTGTAAGGACCCGCTTTTTAGGTATAATAATAGCAACGATAACATAGCTGTAGTGTACTCGCCTATATCGTCACGATCACTCAACACTAAAAAAAAAATTAATTAAATAAATAATAATAGTAATAATAATAATAATAATAATAATAATAATTTTTATAGTTAATTAAGTGATTACAATACAAACTCACACAAACTCCAATATAAGTTTTGTATACACAAGTATACGTACTTACTTAAGAGAATCTCTATAACAAACACAATAAAATAATCAATAAATCCTAATTATCTACAACACTCTATCCCCATTAAAATAATCAAAATAAATAATATATATATATATATATATATATATATATATATATATATATATAATTATACTCTTCTCTACAACCTAATAAAATAACTCAAAAAGTAAAAAGATAAAAGATACTTTAGTGTTTAAAATAATCAAGAGACAAAATGTAGTTTAATATATATGCATGTATATATGTATGTATAAATCTCTACAAATAGCCTAATAATATAATCAAAAGTAACAACCTAATATAATAATATAACTTTAAAGCCAACTTGTATGTTAATATAAGGAGATTTAATACAACACATAAATAATTAAATAATGATAAAATAATATTAAACCATGAAATTGAGTTTTAAAATTTAAATTCACCAAATTAAATTAAAACTAGTACAAAAAAAAATATTTAAAATATACATCAAGTTACGAAATTGTACAAAAACTTAAAATGTAGCCCAACTGCCACAACTAAATAATGCTATAATTAAACTAAGATGTAAAAATTAAGTACAACACTTAAAATTATTATATTAATTTAAATCTTTAATATTCATAATTAAAAATATACATTAAGTTAATTTTTAAATTTAATTCTTGAACAATGTAATGTATATATACCATAAAATATATAATATACCAATATAATACAATCAAAACTCAAACTTGGAGCCAAAATACATCTCATGGCCAGCCACATGAGTGTCCGACACTCTAGCCCTTTTTTTTAATTATTTTTGTGTCATAACTTTTGAATATGCATGCATTTTAAGTGGGTATAGGCTTCGTAGGTCTTACACACCCATTATAAACCTATTTTTTGCTACAAAAAATGTTTTTAAAAGACCAAACCCCACCCATGCTCAGCACACCCTTTCCCAAACTCCCTCTTTGTGTTTTGCATATTCTCTAAGTGTTGGTAGAGTGAGGTAGAGAGAGAAAGAGAAAAAAATGCTTGTAGATCTTAAAATTTTTGGTGTTCTTGGGCATCCATTTACATAGATCTTCATCATCCATCATCTTCAAATCCTAAACCAAGGTAGAAACAACATCTTTATACACTTACTTTTTATTTACAAGTCTCCTCTCATTTTCTAAATTCCCCAAAACCCAAGATCCATGCTCAAACTCATGTCTTTTTACTTTTCAAATCTGTCCAGAAAATATTTTTGTCAAAAATCCGATTTTTGTCATTTTTTTTAGAGATCTAAACTCATCAAAAGAATTTGAAAATTTGACTGTAGTTTCATATATATATTATTTGCATGCACAAATTTTCTTGAGGTCCAAATCGTTTTTCTTCTTTTTCTAAAATTAGAGAAGTAAATTGGGTTAAAATGGCTGTTTGGACAGACCAATTTGAATCCATTCCATTTACTGTAGAAATAAGCTTTCGGTATGATTATTATGTGGTTGGATAGATAAACGTCTTATCTTTCTAACCCCGCTGGAATCAATCCGTTTCCATATGTGTAGAGAAAATGGCAACGATTCTCCGAAAGTGTGTCGAATCTGGACACTGTTTGGTAGGATAATCATACTAACTTCAAAAAAAATGAAATAAAGGCAAGGTCAAGTTTCAGAGCTTCTACAATCATAGATCTACCATTGTAAAAATTTTAAAAATGAATTATTTAGTCTAAGTCTTCAATTCTATTTTTGAGGTCACTGAGTATTCACTCCACTGTTCTGAAAATTTTCTCAGCATTGTCACAGAAACTTGTTTGGTTAAAACCGAGGCCTTAGAGGCAAATTTTGAAAAAGTGTAAAACATAAAAAGTATTCATAACATCTCGAATAGGGTGGCTACAAAATCTCAAATTTTAATTCCGAGTCTAAGTATTTTAAAAATCCTAAAATCAGTAGCTAAAACCTGAAAATCCTGAATATGATTAAAGATGATTTTGCTTTAATGCTATGTTTGGGGTTTTCCTATGTTGTGTTATGCATGGTTAAATAATTAGAATGTGTAATATTGTCTTAATATACATACATAATTTTTGTGGTTAAATTACTTACATGCAATTTGGTTAAATCATTAATCCATGCACACTATGTTTTAACCTAATATTTTGAGGTGATTTTAGTTTAATTGGTGTACTTTTGTTTTACATGCTATTTAATCATATCCGTGCATAAATGTCCATATAATTTGAAAAATCATAATTTTATGCATATTATGCCACATCATCATTGGAATGGATTTTACGGGGTTTACCATTTTATTTTAAGAAAAGAATGAAAATTGAACCTTAGGGTTGGTACTGTGGTTGATAGAATTGAAATTCTTGAAAATTTGAATATTTGGAAATATTGTGGTATTTGGCTATATGCCCTGATTTTCTTTGGGATGGTTTTGCCCCAAGTGCTAAATGCACCCTATTGTTTATGATATATTTTTGGTGAAGGCGGTACTGGTGGCGTAATAATCGGAGTTAGATTTCGCAATCCCGCGCTAGACCTTGACCTAAGATCCGAGGGCCAGACCGTCGCTGACACCTTGCCGTCAGTGATGACCCAGCTGGACACTTAGTCCGCTACGTAGTCATTCCACGGCTGAAGGAACACTCTCTATCAGTCGGTAGAATTAGTCAACGTGATTGGGATCATGGGATTTTAGGATGTTTTCCCCAGGGCGGGAGAACTTAGAATAACTTAAGAAATTGAATTAGAAAATTAAATTAGTTGCATCATTTCTCATCATAATCACTATCATGATTAACCTGCTATTTTATCTGTCATGTTTTGACCTATTACATGAGAAATATTTGTATGTTGGTGTGAGTTTCTCTGGCATTCCATGCTAGGTTCCGAAGAGCTAGAAGAGCTTATTGACAAGTACATTGATGCGGACATAGAGTCTTGATTAAGAGTTTCACGCTTTCATCCCAGCCTTCCTCGGCCACGTAGTACCTACTTTGTGATTATCCACCTATTTCTTGTATTGTTCGATGTACTTTGAGAAAATTTTATTTGGGTCTATACTATATAACTCTACGTATTTTTCTTTTTGGCATGTATGGATATAATCAGTATTTAATTTTCACAGCCCTATTAGTTAATGGTCGCTCTAGATGCTCCCGAGATTTGGGGCATCACAAAAAGGCTGTGCAGAATCTGAACCCTATGCATTAGCACCCTATTCTTGATTTGCACCTGTCCCTATAATCCTCTCACTATGACGAGCCAATGAGATATTAGTGACTTGTGATTTCTCTTCCATTTTACTGGTATTTTCTCTTAGTTTTTCCAGAACAATAGTGCTTTTGGGCCTGTGATCTATAATATAATTCTCTTCTAAGAATCGGGCTTTAGTACTAACAATGACCTTCTGATCATTAGGATTATAAAACAGACTGGCCTTCGTTCCCTTGGGATACCCCACAAGGAAACAGGCTTCTATCCTCGATTCCAACTTATTTGTGTTCCCTTTCAGCACGCGCTAGACACCTCCAAATTCGAATGTATTTCAAACTAGGCTTACGCCAGGTCCATAATTCTGTAGGAGTTGAAGGTACTGCCTTAGAAGGTACCAAGTTCAATATGTAAGCCACTGTCTCTAAAGCGAGTCTCCAAAAACGAATCGGGTAAACCTGAATAACTCATCATGGATCTTACCATCTCCGTAAGAGTTCTATTCCTTCTTTCTGATACACTATTTTGCGGCAGAGTACCAGGTGCAGTCAACTGGAATGTAATCTCCTCTGATGACAGGTAATCCCTAAACTCTCCAAAGAGGTATTCCCCACAATGGTTGAATCGTAGTGATTTGATATTTTTACCTAGACACTTTTTCATCTCTGCCTTGAATTCTTTAAATTTCTCAAAACATTTAGACTTACGGTGCATCAAGTAAATGTATCTATACCTTGAGTAGTCATCAATAAAACTAACAAAGTACTCAAAGTCACCTCTAGCCCGAATTACCATAGAACCACACACATCAGAATGAACCAGCTCTAATGGTTCTTTAACTCTATAGTCGTTTGTAAAAAATGGCCTCTTGGTCATCTTATCCTCTAAGCAAGATTCACAGACTGAAAGTGCCTCCATTTCCAATGAACTCAAAGTTCCATCTACTATCAATGTATTTATCCTTTTTAGATTAATATGACCCAAACGTAAGTACTAAGAAAACGTTTGGATCATTAAAGAAGGAAACTCTCTCTTATATGGTAAATTAAATGTGTTATTCCTTTCAGTTAGTTGCAGTGTAGAAGAGATATGAGATACAACATACAGATCATCCAATAATGTACTAGAACATGTAAAATATTTATTTTTCTTCACAATGACAGAGTCACAAAAATGAATAGAATATTTATCCTTTATTAAGCTCGAGACTGAAATTAAATTTCTTCCAATCGAAGGTACATAAAGACAATCTTTTATAAGTAGTATCCTATCTGTCACGCCCCAAACTCCGGGCCACGTGAAACATCCGGAAACAACCCAACATGATACCCAACCCGAGAGTACACTCTCAAGTAAAACCATACATGCATTGTATATATAACGCCAAACGGCAACAATACATAAAGCTCCAACGCCAAAAGCGTACACTACACGGCCCCAATACCGAAAAACATATTACAACATACATGTGACAAAAGACAAAAGGAAGATAAAAACTCTTCCGCTCCCAACCAGCAACCCCCAGGTCACCCTACGAGATCGGTACCTGAAAATATTTTATCCCACACCGTGAGCCAAGACTCAGCAAAAACTAGACAAGCATGCAATATAAACAAAACATGCTAGGAAATCAAAGTACGGTTGTTGACTCACTTTCAAGCCTTTGGAAACAGTTTTCACATGTAAGGGAAAGCGAGGATACAAACCATGTTTTGACTCACACACAGGAGCCAAGAAAACAGTTGAAAAATGATTTTTAGATCGTGATTCACACGCATCTTAAAATTTTTTTGAAAATTTAGTCTATCCGTCCCATAATGCAGTTCATGCAAGCCATGATCAATGCGTCTTCTCGGACTTTCACCAACGGGTCGCTGCCCAATCAATGCGTCTTCTCGGACTTTCACCGACGGGTCGCTACCCAATAGACGTGCCTTCTCGGACTTTCACCGACGGGCCACCATCCCATTAATGCACCATACCATTCATATCCATGTAAACCTAAACCAGGAATTAATGCATAATCACGTACTATCACTACGTATCACAAACCACATCACATGATACACACGCGACTCACACAACGTGCACTACCTGCATCCGCTCCGTAGAGCCCACATACATGCTTATAAAACTTAGGATTTTAATGCATAAACCACGTTACACATAACGCCATCGAAAGCCATGCAAATCACATTACATATTCCATGCATGAGTAAACTACCGCTATAGCATGCATAAAGCCCGTTATAAAAGAACATAACTCATATAACCCCACACCACGACGTTACTCGCCAGATAACCCGACACATCATCACATGCCACACACCCGTCATTCGACACCCGAATGACTCGCCCACACCGAGGTAACCAACACCTAACCTGGAGGTCGACACCCGAACCTCCCTTAAACTGATTCTCACCAGAACCAACACTTCAAAATCGAACCACGGACCCACACCAAGCTCATATAACCACCACGCACACAACCGTGCTTCGTATCCACATCTCACACCCACACGTCATCCACAAGGACGACACCTAACCAAACACCCAAGGCCACAACCCGTCCCCCAAGCCACCACACGACCAACCGAACCCCCAAAAGGAATCCACAGGTATTTAAATCAAGTAATGTCCATAAATTAATCAATTGAATACTATAGGACACCAATCAAAAACCAAGGAACCAACCCCAAAACCACAAACCACTAGCCCACAACTTCAGTCGACTGGGCCCAACCCCCAATCAACTGAAAAACACACTGGAAACACAAAACGCCAAATCGAGCCACTTCAGTCGACTTGACCTATGAGTTTAATCGACTGAACCCCAAGAACTATGATCCAGTCGACTGAACCAATGAGTTCAGTCGACTAAACTCACCTAGAAATCGTTTTCGAGCTATGGGTGCAACCCTCCAAGACTCGAATCGAAGCCTCCGAACACCAATTTAACGCCCTCAAACATACCCACACCTAGGTCTAACACCAAGACCTCAAAAGAAACTCCTTACGCCCGATTCCATCCACAAAATCGGCGAAAAACCAATTTTAAGCCCAAAATCCCGTTTGATACAAAGTCAGATCTACGGAGATCTAACCGGTAAAAAGACACCCAATTACCCACATCACCCTTATACTACATACAGGTCTAAAATCCTACCTCGGTGAGTTGAAAAATTAACGCCTCGATCCACGTGCAAAATCGAGCTTCGTCAAAATCAAAATCTGACTGGATGGTTGCGTAGCCCTCGATGCCGATACCAAAAATCCGTAGTCTGGTCGTTGAAAATCGAGCCCCCGAGAACTTAGAGAGAAGGTAGAGAGAAAATAGGAAGCTTAGGAGTTAAGTTTCAGAAAATATCTTTATGGAAATATCTAACTCCAAATATTTATAGGCTTCCAAAATATCTTTTTTTTAAAAATTTTTGAGATTCGCGCCACAGCGGCCCACGGCCCCGAGAACCTACCCCGCATGCATATCTACCCTCAAACATGTATCAAAAGTAATAAAAACATGTTCTAACGAAAACACACAACACGCGTCCGAAAATGCTGAAAAAAAAAACGGGTCAGGGTCTCACAACTCTATCCCTTTAAAGGAATTTCGCCCCCGAAATTCAACTCAAGGTCAACAGAAACAACCCAGTGATCACAATCAACATAGGTACGCGAGTTGGTTAGCCAAACCAATCCTAGGATAATCAAATAAGTTCAGGCATCCTAAACAATGTCCAACTATCTCAAGACTTGGGATCTACACTCACCCTTACCTCACAACCTCATCAACCACTGCCTCAACACAGCACACCATCCACGGGATCCATAACCAACCCCAAACAGATGCAATGAAGAACTTGGCCCAAAGCCTGTAGACTCAAAAAATACCTCTGCTCGTTGAAGGCATATCAGCATCCTCTAGCACAACCGGTGCCCTCGAAGAACCACGAGCTACAAGAGAATACACTCGGGGCAATCCCATCCTATCCTGCCCACCTGTACTCAGCACTGTCGGCTGTCGCACCGACTGAACTGACGTTCCCCTGTCTGTCGTTCGAGAAACATAAACTGTAGAAGGCCGCTGTCGGTACGCAGCTGAACTTGGCACATACGAACCCACTGGTGTTTCCTCCCTGCTCGGTGCACTACCTCTCTGGGGACAATCCCTGCGAATATGTTCGGACTGTCCACACTCATTGCAAACAGGCGGTTCCCTCCCCTACGGCTACACTGGTGCCAAACTCTGGGATGGCCTCAACTGTGGGCAATCCACCTTACGATGCACAGGCTGTTCACATCAAAAACAAATCAAATCTCTCTGCTCTGACCTCCCAGAAGAAGCCACTGATGGTGCTGGTGCTGAAAACTGCTGTGGTAATCTAAATGGGTGGAAACTAGTACCAGAGGACCTCTGTCTCTTGCTGGCACGCCCACCTGTCTGAACCTCCGTCCCACCTTGCGATGTCCTGGCCTCCCTCAAAGCTTGAGTCTCGACCAAAGCATTCTCAACCCTCGCTGCTGCCTCCACTAGTTGTCTGAACACATGATATCCCATCACATCCACTCGCTCCTTAATCGCCGGCCTCAAACCCCGCTTAAACCTCATCGAAAGCAACTCATTTGTGCACTCTACCTCTGGTGCAAACCGAGACAAGCTCGTAAACCTTGCCCTGTACTGCATGATGTCCATGGTCTCCTGGTTAAGATAATAGAACTCCTCCCTGCACAAGTCCCTCCTAGAAGCAGGGAAATATCTCTCCAGAAAGACTCATGTAAAAGATGCCCATGTGGCCCCCATAGTAGTCTTGTCATATCTCCATCACTGATGAGCATCACCCCTCAACCGAAAAGTGGCAAATGACACCCGCAACTCATCCTCCTCAATTTGCAATGTGTCAAGGATCCGAGTCGTCAACTCCAACCACTCTATCGCCATAAGAGGATCAAGATCTCCTGCAAAGGTAGGTAGATCCATATGCCGAAACTCCCGCATCGCCACAGTAACCCTCGCCTCCGGTACTTCCTCTCTCTCCCTAACAGTCTCACCCCTAGCAACCAGCTACTGGATAGAACCAACTAGTACACATAACAGCTTTGTCGCGTCCATCGGTCCCTGGGGAGCATTAGCATCCCCAGTATTAGGGATAGGAATATTCCCTTGACCAACAACACGGCCACGGCCTCGACCACGGCCTCGCCCTTGTCTCACCGACATCGCGTCTATATGAAAGAAAATAGCATATGAGATGCAGCACACCGCATGAACGTAAACGCAAAACACATAGCATGCTAACACATAAGCACGCTAACACATAAGTACATAGGTTCATGCTAAACAACTCCACATATACCGAGGAGAACCGACAAGAATGACTGGTTAATCCAGATAACCTACTCAGATTCCCTGCTAGAAATTTCGTCAGCTAAATGCGTTTCTAACTTGGCTCCCAAGTTTGTTAATCCAAACACCCAAAGGCAGGACTAATCAATCCCAGGTCCAACCTCCATGCTCACATATACACATCGTCCACTTATCTAACATGCTGACACATCATGCTATCAAAGCATCTAAACACATCCAGTCAAGCACACGCAATCAACCTCATACGGGATACACCCTCTTCCCACGGCTCATAGGTATTTGAACCCAGAGCTCTGATACCAAGCTGTCACGCCCCAAACTCCAGGCCACATGAAACATTCAAAAACAACCCAACATGATACCCAACCCGAGATTACACTCTCAAGTAAAACCATACATGCATTGTATATATAACGCCAAACGGCAACAATACATAAGGCTCCAACGCCAAATGCATACACTACACGGCCCCAACGCCGAAAAACATGTTACAACATACATGTGACAAAAGAAAAAAGGAAGATAAAAACTCTTCCGCTCCTAACCAGCAACCACCAGGTCACCCTACGCGATCGGTACCTGAAAACATTATATCCCACACCGTGAGCCAAGGCTCAGCAAAAACGAGACAAGCATGCAATATAAACAAAACATGCTAGGAAATCGAAGTGCGGTTTTTTACTCTCTTTCAAGCCTTTGAAAACAGTTTTCACATGCAACGGAATGCGAGGATACAAACCATGTTTTGACTCACACACAGGAGCCAAGAAAACAGTTCAAAACGGTTTTTAGATCGTGATTCACACGCATCTTAAAATTTTTTTGAAAATTTGGTCTATCCATCCCATAATGCAGTTCATGCAAGCCATGATCAATGCGTCTTCTCGGACATTCACCAACGGGTCGCTGCTCAATCAATGCATCTTCTCCGACTTTCACCGACGGGTTGCCGCCCAATCAATGCATCTTCTCGGACTTTCACCGACGGGTCGCTACCCAATAGACGTTCCTTCTCAAACTTTCACCGACGGGCCACCATCTCATTAATGCACCATACCATTCATATCCATGCAAACCTAAACCAGGAATTAATGCATAATCACGTACTATCACTATGTATCACAAACCACGCCACATGATACACAAGTGACTCACACAACATGCACTACCTGCATACATGCTGATATAACTACCGCTATAGCATGCATAAAGCCCGTTATAAAAGCACATAACTCATATAACCCTACGCCACGACGCTACTCACCACATAACCCAACACGTCATCACATGCAACACACCCGTCATTCGACACCCGAACGACTCGCCCACACCGGGATAACCAATACCTAACCTGGAGGTCAACACCTGAACCTCGCTCAAACCGATTCTCACCAGAACCAACACTTCAAAACCGAACCACGGACCCACACCAAGCCCATATAACCACCACGCACACAACCTTACTTCGCATCCACATCTCAAACCCACACGTCATCCACAAGGATGACACCTAACCAAACACCCAAGGCCACAACCCGACGCCCAAGCCACCACACGACCAATCGAACCCCCAAAAGGAATCCACAGGTATTTAAATCAAGTAATTCCCATAAATTAATCAATTGAATACCATAGGACACCAATCGGAAACCAAAGAACCAACCCAAAACCACAAACCACCAGCCCACAACTTCAGAGACTTTTCACTAAAGCCCATGCGGCCTGGTGATTTTCCTGCACGAAATCCAGTGCGGTAAGAGACTTGCCACGGTACGTCGGGTTGAAAGTGAGTACCTCAGGGCTGCAAGTCACCTCTGGGGTAGTTGCTGGAATGGCTGGTGGTGGATCTGCTTCGGTCCGCCTGCGCACCGACCGCTCGGCCACCTCTAAGGCAGTGGGCCTCTTTCTCTGCGCGGCCTGAGGAGTTAGGCGGGCAGTAGTTACCCGAGTAGTGGCTGTGGTAACAGTTGCACTAGATGGAGGTACTTGACCAACCGTGGACGAAGCAGGGATCCGAGCAGAAGATCCCATTGCCGAGGAAGGAGGAAGGCTTCCCAAAAGGGTTATGATGAGATTGCGCTGTTACATCCTTCCTGTTCCTCGAGACGAGCTCGATCGGCTTAAGGAAGCTCTTGATGTGGTTTGCGACATGTTTCGGGATGCCAAAGCCACCGTGCTCGGAGCGGTTTGGTTTTGAGCATCCTCGGCTTGTTCACGCTCAATGGGATTCAGACAATGTCCTAGCTCGTCTGGTCGGATCGGGGAACCGTTCAACAACCATGAGATGTGGCGCACTTCTTGGTCCCAGTTCAGGACCCGCTTTATGTAGTCAAAATTGATGCTGTCGTCCTTCCTATCCTTTTTGTCCCGAGCGGCAGATGTGTTGCAATAGGCACCTGAAAAGAAGGACATTAGTTTCGCGCAAATAGATGGATGAATTAAAAATCTTTTTTATCAACAAAAAAGAGCTCGGGTACCTGGGGATCCCGGTCTGGTCGGACAAAGCCGAGCTTGGGGATCTAGAGCTCCCGGCCCGAGCTGCCAGTTTCCTCCGATCATAATGAAATCTTCGAGGTCGCCCTTGTGGAAGTTCTTGAGCCCGAGGATAATTGTGCGGTTTTCTTTGGCTTTAAGATAATATTTGCTATGGCCCCTGGCAGTCTCGGAGATGGTGTAGCAATATTGGATCTCGCGAACACCAAGGCTGATGCCCATGTAACAATTCAATAGTGCTATGCCCGACAAGATTGAGAATAAATTGGGGGTAAGCTGTGCCGGGCACAACCGGTAGAAGAAGAGAGCTTCTCTTATAATGCTCGGCAATGGAAACTCTATTCTTGACTCCAGAAGAGCCACAAGGGGAAAAATAACTCCCCTGGGCTCCCCTATAGTAACAGTCTCCTCACCAGTGGCTTGGCGAATGCTGACGTCATCAGGGATGGATCGAGCTTGGCGAAGCTCGGCCAAAGCCTCTGGTGTGTCAACATACCGTGCAAGACGCCCCATTTCTTAAAAAAAATAAAAAATTGCTGTAGTTTAGTTTCCTTTAATGTTTTGTAAGAAGAAAGAAATGTGGCCAACAGCACTACCACCGTCAGAGGCGGCAGCACCGCGGCGTCAAGTTTGAACTAAAAAAAAGGGAAGTTTTAGATACATACATGTATACAACTACAAGTTCTTCCCCAGCAACACCGCCACCGGCAGGGGTGGCAGCGGCGGCGTCGGGGCGCCTGGGGTGTAGGCTAGAAAACCCAGCCCCCAACCACGGCGATTTTAGCCACGGTTTATCGAAGAAAAAGAATAAAAGTGGGAGACAAGGCACTAACCTGGTTGAAGATGAGCTTGGAGTTCTTCGAAACTGTCGAAGTTGCAAGAGTTGCAGTCATCGAAAGCTCGTCAAAAATCGCCTAGGTTCAAGAGATGGAGGGTTCGTAAAAAGGAGGAAGGGGAAGCCCCCTTCCCCTTTTATAGCTTCCCTAGGGCGTTCAAACGAAGCGGCAAGAGATAGCAGTTATGCCGCGTGCTTAAATGCGCGCCGAATGCATTCAATGCGCATTTAACCCAAGTGGCGTGTTTAGCCCGAGTAGATCTTTCCGAACGGTTTCATGACGATTTACCTCCTGGCACTGGTGCTCGGAGCATATGTCCGAGCAAGATTCACCATCTGATTTATGATCCCGAGCAGCATCCTGATTGGGTTGGAGAATCCAAGCTGACTACTACCATAATCATCCAAATGATTGACGTTTATTGAAACGACAACCGACATTCCTATGACGTTTTTGTACTTGAGGTACAGTTGGTGCTGTACACATTTAATGCGCATTAAATGCATGCCATAAGTGCACCGCCGAACCGATGGGGCACCGCCACGTTGTGGATATGACCGTTGGGGTATGATGACAGCTAAGGGACAGTACATTAGCGAAGCTTGCTCAACAAGCCTCCCGACCAGAAGGCGAAACAATAGATCGAGTAAGAACATCACATCATCTTCCAGTTGTTCAAGTTCCCGAGCAACAGCAAGATGATGGGGGCAATTGAGGGGGTTCAAGTTCCGACCAAGGCCATGTGCTACACATAGAGGGCCGTACAACGTAGCAATCCATATCAGCATGGGACGATCCTCGACATGCCCACATCAGCTCGGGTAACATGCCGAGCTATACGGTGGTGTATTCGAGCTTTTGAGACTTCAACGCCTAAGCCCCGAGCTCGAACGATAACTCGGTTCCCAAGTCCCGAGGACATGGTGTTCGGTACCATTAGAGGATGTTCGGCATTCACACCGAGCAAAGCAAGATGCTTGATCCCTGTGCCGAGCTGGATGGATGACGTCGGAGGTTATGTCCCACGGTACACAGATGCGTGAAGTGGTGGTACGATGACGAAATATTGGTATTAAATAGGCCAACCAGGGGGTAAAGTGGTCAAATAAGGGTGGCTTAGCCCTAGCCTAAATTAGGCCTGAAGCTAGACCTGAATACTGATGGACATCTAGACATGACAGAAGGTAGTTGCAGAGTTATCCTGCAGAGATATTCAATGATGGCTTTGATAAGTCACAATCAAGACATTAATTGCTATGCATATATCAGAGAGAAGAGGTACAACCCGACCTGCTCGGGTCGAGGCGGACCCCATAGACGGGTCAAGTGTATTTTCACCTATAAATAGCTAACATCTTCAGAAGGAAATGTAAGCTCTCTTTTACTAAGCAAAAGCTCTGTCGAAATTTACTTTCAAACTCCTTGCCTGAATTGATCGTCGAAGGGTCCACCAGTATAAAGCTACTGGCTGGCATCTCACCCCTTTCTTGTGCAGGCACACACGTGGCATTCTCCCCTGATGTCACAGCCAGCTTGGACGGGACCAGTAGATCCCTATCCTGTTCCTCTACAATGTATATCTATTTTATATTTTTCTATTAATTTAGTTAATTCAAAAAATTCGATTTTAATTAAATATTTTGTAAAGAAAAATAAAATTAAGTTTTTTTAATTAAATAGAAAAATTTTAGATATTTTTTTTTACAAAATATCACGTTTAAGATGATTTTTTTATAAAATCAGATATCTTGAAAAAACATAAAAATTAATTTTGAATTTTAAATTAATTAAATAGAAAAATATTTAATCTAAATAAATTATTATTTTTGAAAAATGTGTAACTAAAATAAAATTAATAAATGCATTTAATCACTACCTTAGCTGAAAAGCTAAAAAAAAAAACTGTGCATTCATTGAAATTTATTTGTTACCCATTAAAACATGAAAAGATAGCTTGCAAACAAGAATCTTTAAAATCGTGTACAAGGAAAAAAGTTTAAGACTCTTTCAGATCGTGTGGTTTTCGAAATTAATAAATTTATTTTAATTAAATGACTTTTTTTAACTCTCAAAAATATTTTAAAAATCTAAGTAGAAAAGAAAATTTATTCACAAATAAATCATGCGGTCTCCATCACTACTTTGTAGGTGATGTAGTTAAATCCAGCGTGTTGGTAGTAAGGCCTTTCTCCCCATCGGATAGATTAATTGCGGTATCGCCAGTATAAATCTCCTTTAGTAATAATTTTGAATAATTGTTAGTGTAGATCACTTCTCCATTTGAATAGTTCATTGCCAAGTAATTAATTTGGCATTAGGTGGTGGTTAACACTTAGTTGTAAATAATTAGTATCCTCTCCATCTGAGTCACTGTTATTATTTACTAGACCAAAATTAAGCCAGTTATTTAATTTTACTTGGCAAGGTCAGCTATCTAGATAGTAAAATTAAAAAGAATTGGTCTATCTGAACAAACGATTGATAGTAGACGTCCTCCCATCGAGGCATGCTGTGAGACCCTGACCCGTTTTCTTTTTCGGCGTTTTTCGACGCGCGTTACGTGTTTTCTTCTGAGCATGTTTTTAATACTTTTGATGCATGATTGGACTTAGAAATGCATGCGGGGTAGGTTCCCAGGGCCGTGGGCCGTTGTGGTACGAATCTCAAAAATTTCAAAAAAAATATATTTTGGAGGCCTATAAATATCTAGAGTTAGATATTTTCATAAAGATATTTTCCAAAATTTCTCCAGTAAGATTTTTCGTTTTCTCTCTACCTTCTCTCTAAGTTCTCGGGGGCCCGGGGATCAGTTTTCGACGATCAGACTGCGAATTCTTGGTATCGGCATCGTGGGCTACGCAACCATCCGGTCAGATTTCAATTCTGACGAAGCTCGATTTTGCACGTGATTCGAGGTGTCGAGTTTTGAACTCACCGAGGTAGGATTCTAGACCTGTATGTAGTATAAGAGTGCTGTGGGTAATCGGGTGTCTTTTTACCGGTTAGATCTCCGTAGATCTGACTTTGTATCAAAATGGGTTTTTGGTGTATAAAACTCATTTTCGGCAATTTTTGTGGATGGAATCAGGTGTCGGGGGTTTCTTTTGAGGTATCAGTGTTAGGCCTAGATGTGTAAGTGCTCATGATTGTTGAATCGGTGTTCGGAGGTTTCGATTCAGGGTTTGGAGGGCCAAACCCGTAGCTTGAAAAACGATTTTCGAGTGAGTTCAATCGATCGACCCTATGGGTTCAGTCGACTAGATCATCGTTTTGGGGTTCGATCGATCGAACCAATGGGTTCAGCCAACTGAACCATGTGTTGAGGCATTTTTGGTTTTCCAGTGTGGTCTTCGGTCGACTGGGGGCTTGGGTTTCGGTCGACTGAAGTACTGGGATGTGTTTTGGTAGTTTTGTGGTAGGGTTTTGGTTTCCAATTGGTGTCCTATTGTATTCAATTGATTAATTATGGGATTAGTCGATTCAAATACTTGTGGATTCCTTTTGGGGGTTCGATTGGTCGTGTGGTGGTTTGGGGGTCGGGTTGTGGCCTCGGGTGTTTGGTTAGGTTTCGTCCTTGGGGCTGACGTGCGTGGTGAGATGTGGATGTGAGATGTGAACGTGTCGCATAGTTGTGTGGGTGATGGGTATGAGGGATAAGTGAGAGTTCATGGTTCGGTTTCGAGGTGTTGGTTCCGGTGAGAATTGGTTTGAGAGTCGTTCGGGTGTCGAATGACGGGTGCGTGTGTCACGTGAGTTGGTGTCGGATTATGTGGCGAGTAGCGTCGTGGTGTGAGGTTATATGTGGCTACGTGCTTTTATAACAGGCTTATGCATGTTATAACTGTAGTTTATTCATGGATGGATAGTGTAATGTGATTTACATGGCTTTAGATAACATTATGTGTAATGTGGTTTATGCTTTAAAACCTAGAGTTTTATAGGCATGTAACGTGGTTTGTGGAATGTCGTGTTGATACGTGGTTTATGCATTAAATCCTTGTTTAGGTTTGTATGGTTATGATATGGGATAGATGAATTTGTGATCCAGTAGATGTAAATCCTGGTTGATGATGCATGTGTGCGTGTGTGGATGTATGAGGTAGGGTGTGAGAGCCGGTGATTGAGGTAGGGTGTGAGAGCTGGTGGATGAGGTAGGCTACGAAAGCCGGTGGTTGACATAGGCTGTGAAAGCCGGTGTTGAGGTAGGCTGCGGGAGCCGGTATGTGTGCTATGTCGGCTGAAATGAGGTCCTGACGAGGCACTTGTGTGTATGTGGTATCCGAAGCCTGAAATGAGGTCCTAAGGAGGCATGTGTTTCACGGATTGCTTGAATTGCATATAGGGACGGATAGACCAATTTTCTTAAGACTGTATTATCGGCCTACGGGAGTCGAAATACTGTATTAACGACCTGCGGGAGTCGTAATATTCGAATTGTTTTTAGGGCTCTAATGAGTCGAATAAAAATGGTTTTTATCCTTGCTTTCCCTTGCATGTGAAAATGATTTTCTGGCTCTGGTGAGTCGTGATCTAAAACTATTTTCAAACTATTTTTAATGGCTTGAAAGAGAGTCAAAAATTGTACTTTGATTTCCTAGCATGTTTTGTTTATATTGCATGCTTACCTAGTTTCTGCCGAACCTTGGCTCATGGTGTGGGATAAATGTTTTCAGGTACAGATCACCTGCGCTAATTTGGGGTTGCTGGTTAGGAGCAGAAGCGTTATAGTCTTCTTTTGTTTCTTTTGTTACATGTGCGTTGTAACATGTCTTTCGGGCGTTAATGGAGCCATGTAATGTTGCTGTTTGGCATTTATATACAATGCATGTATGATTTATTTTGAGAGTGTATTCTCGGGTTGGGTTGTTGTTGGTTGTTTATGGGTGTTTCACGTGGCCCAAAGTTTGGGGTGTGACAACTTGGTATCAGAGCTCTGGGTTCGAATACCTATGAGCCATGGGAAGGGGGTGTATCCCGTGGGAGGTTGATTGCGTGTGCTTGACTGGATGTATTTAGATGTTTTGATAATATGAACGTGATAGCATGCGAGTCTTACGTGAACGATGTGTATATATGAGTATGGGGGTTGAATCTTAGGAGTGATAGTCTTGCCTTTGGGCGTTTGGATTAATAAACTCGGGAGCCGAGTTAGAAACGCGTTTAGCTGACGTGATTTCTTGCAGGGGGTCTGAGTAGGCTATCCAGATTAATGAGTCATTCTTGTTGGTTCACCTCGATCTGTGGGGTTTCTTTAGCATGAACCTATGTGGCTATGTGATAGCATGCTAAGTGTTTAGCGTTTATGTTCATGCCATGTGCTACATCTTATACGTTGTTTTGCTTTCATATAGACGTGATGTCAGCGAGGAGAGGGCGAGGCCGTGGTCGAGGCCGTGGCCGTGCTGGCCAAGGAGATGTTCCTGTCCCTGATGCTGGGGATGCTAATGCTCCCCAGAGACCGATGGACGTGACGGAGCTGTTACGTGTGCTGGTTGGTTCTATCCAGCAGCTGGTTGCTAGGGGTGAGCCTGTTAGGGAGAGGGAGGCAGTGCCTAAGGCTAGGGTTATAGCTGCGATGCGGGAGTTCAGGCGTATGGATCCGCCTACCTTTGCAGGAGATCCTGATCCTCTTATGGCGACAAAGTGGTTGGAGTTGACGACTCGAATTCTGGACACGTTGTGGATTGAGGAGGATGAGTGGCGAGTTTCTTTTGCCACCTTTCAGCTGAGGGGTGTTGCTCACGCATGGTGGAGGTATGCTAGGGGCACAGTTGGGGCCACATGGGCAGCTTTTACTGGAGTATTTCTGGAGAGATATTTCCCAGCTTCGAGGAGAGACTTATGCAGGGAGGAGTTCTATTCTCTTACCCAGGTGCCATGGACATCATGCAGTACGAGGCCCGATTTACGAGCTTGTCTCAGTTTGCACCGGAGGTGGAGTGCATAGATGAGTTGCTTTCGATGAGGTTTGAGGCTGGCGATCAAGGAGCGAGTGGCTGTGATGGGATATCGTGTGTTCAGACAGCTGGTAGAGGCAGCAGCGAGGGTTGAGAATGCTTTGGCTGGGACTCGAGCTTCGAGGGTGACTAGGACCTCACAAGGTGGGGCAGAGGTGCAGACAGGTGGATGCTCCAGTAAGAGGCAGAGGTCCTCTGGTTCTAGCTTCTACCCATCTAGACCACATCAGCTTTTAGCACCATCACCATCTGTGGCTTCGTTTGGGAGGCCGGAGCAGAGGGAGTTGACCTGCTTCCAATGCAGGCTACCTGGACATCGTGCGGCAGATTGCTTATAGTCGAGACCATTCCAGGGTTTGGCACTAGTGCAGCTGTAGGGGAGGGAGCCGCCAGTTTGTTATGGGTGTGGACAGTCCAGACATATTCGTATGAATTATCCTCAGGGAGGCAGTACACTGAGTAGAGAGGACACACTAGTGGGTTCATATGTGCCAGGTTTAGCTGCGTACCGACAACGGCCTTCTACAGTTCAGGTTTCACGAACGACAGACAAGGGAACTTCAGTTCAGTCGGTGCGATAGCCGACAGTGCCGAGTACAAGTGGACATGACACAGTTGGGTTGCCCCCGAGTGTATTCTCTTGTAGCTCGCGGTTCATCTAGGGCACCGGTCGTGTCGGAGGATGCTAATGTGCCTTCAGCGAGCAGAGGTACTTTTTGGGTTGCAGGCTTGGGGCCAGTTTCTTTGTTGCATCTATTTGGGAGTTGGTGCTGGATCAGTGGGTGGTGTGCTGTGTTGAGGCAGTGGTAGGTGAGGTTGTGAGGTTTAGGTGTGTCGTAGATCCCGTGTCTTGAGATAGTTGGCAGTTGTCTAGAATGCCTGACCTTGTTTGACTATATCCTAGGAATGGTTTGGATGACCATCTCGTGTGCCTGTGTCGGTTGCGATCGACAGTTTATTGTTTTGGCCTTATGTTGAATTTCGGGGGCGAAATTCCTTTAAGGGGAGTAGAGTTGTGAGACCCTGACCCGTTTTCTTTTTTGGAGTTTTCGGACGCGCGTTACGTGTTTTCTTTTGAGCATATTTTTAATGCTTTTGATGCATGATCGGGCTTAGATATGCATGCGGGATAGGTTCTCGGGGCCGTGGGCCGTTGTGGTGCAAATCTCGAAAATTTCAAGAAAAAAGAAATTTTGGAAGCCTATAAATATCTGGAGTTAGATATTTTCATAAAGATATTTTCTAAAACTTCTCCAGTAAGTTTTCTATTTTTTCTCTGCCTTCTCTCTAAGTTCTCGGGGGCCCGGGGCTCGATTTTTGACGATCATACGGTGGATTCTTGGTATCGGCGTCGTGGGCTACGCAACCATCCCGTCAGATTTCAATTCCAACGAAGCTCATTTTTACACGTGGTTCGAGGTATCGAGTTTTGAACTCACCGAGGTAGGATTCTAGACCTGTATGTAGTATAAGGGTGCTATGGGTAATTGGATGCCTTTTTACCGGTTAGATCTCCGTCGATTTGACTTTGTATTAAAATGGGTTTTTGGGGTATAAAACTGGTTTTTGGCGATTTCTATGGATGGAATTAGGTGTCGAGGGTTTCTTTTGAGGTCTCGGTGTTAGGCCTAGATGTGTGAGTGTTCACGATTGTTGAATCGGTGTTCGGAGGCTTCGATTCGAGGTTTGGAGGACCAAACCCGTAGCTTGAAAAATGGTTTTCGGGTGGGTTCAGTCGGCTGGATCATCATTTTGGGGTTCGGTCGACCAAACCTATGGGTTCAGTTGACTGAACCGTGTGTTGAGGCCTTTTTTGTTTTCCAGTGTGGTCTTCGGTCGACTGGGGCTTGGGTTCGGTCGATTGAAGTGCAGGGATGTGTTTTGGTGGTTTTGTGGTAGGGTATTGGTTTCCAATTGGTGTCCTATGGTATTCAATTTATTAATTATGGGATTAGTCGATTCAAATACTTGTGGATTCCTTTTGAGGGTTCGGTTAGTTGTGTGGTGGTTTGAGGGTCGGGTTGTGGCCTCGAGTGTTTGGTTAGGTGTCGTCCTTGGGGATGACGTGCGTGGTGAGATGTGGATGTGAGATGTGAACGTGTCGCACAGTTGTGTGCGTGATGGGTATGAAGGATAGGTGAGAGTCCATGGTTCGGTTTCGAGGTGTTGGTTCCGGTGAGAATCGATTTGAGAGTCGTTCGGGTGTCGAATGACGGGTGCGTGTGGCACGTGAGTTGGTGTCGGATTATGTGGTGAGTAGCGTCGTGGTGTGAGGTTATATGTGGCTACGTACTTTTATAACGGGCTTATGCATGTTATAACTGTAGTTTATTCATGCATAGATAGTGTAATGTGATTTACATGGCTTTCGATAACGTTATGTGTAATGTGGTTTATGCTTTAAAACCTAGAGTTTTATAGGCATGTGACGTGGTTTGTGGAACATCGTGTTGATACCTGGTTTATGCATTAAATCCTTGTTTAGGTTTGCATATTTATGATATGGGATAGATGCATTCGTGATCCAGTATATGTAAATCCTGGTTGATGATGCATGTGTGCGTGTGTGGATGTATGAGGTAGGCTGTGAGAGCTGGTGATTGAGGTAGGCTGTGAGAGCTGGTGGATGAGGTAGGCTGCAAAAGATAGTGGCTGACATAGGCTGTGAAAGCTGATGTTGAGTTAGGCTGCGGGAGTCGGTATGTGCGCTCTGTCGGTTGAAACGAGGTCATGTCGATGCACTTGTGTGTATGTGGTATCCGAAGGCTGAAATGATGTCCTGAGGAGGCATGTGTTTCATGGATTGCATGAATTGCATATAGGGACGGATAGGCTAATTTTCTTAAAACTGTATTATCGGTCTACGAGAGTCGAAATACTATATTAACGGCCTGCGGGAGTCGTAATACTCCAATCGTTTTTAGGGCTCTAATGAGTCGAATAAAAATGGTTTTTATCCTCGTTTTTCCATGCATGTGAAAATGATTTTCTGGCTCTGGTGAGTCGTGATCTAAAACTGTTTTTAAACTATTTTTAATGGTATGAAAGAGAGTTGAAAACTGCACTTTGATGTCCTAGCATGTTTTGTTTATATTGCATGCTTGCCTAGTTTCTGATGAGCCTTGGCTCACGGTGTGGGATAAATGTTTTCAGGTACCGATCACGCGTGCTGATTCGGGGTTGCTGGTTAGGAGCGGAAGCGTTATTGTCTTCTTTTGTTTCTTTTGTTATATGTACGTTGTAACATGTCTTTCGGGCGTTGGAGCCATGTAATGTTGCCGTTTGGCGTTTATATACAATGTATGTATGATTTATTTTGAGAGTGTATTCTCGGGTTGGGTTGTTGTTGGTTATTTATGGGTGTTTCACGTGGCCCGGAGTTTGGGGCATGACACATGCTATTCACAGGGTACCAGGATACTGGTGATTTTTTTAAAAAAAATGATAGAGGGAACCAAATTAAAATAAATTCAAAGTATTGCTCATTATAATTAACAGTTATTTTTAATTATATGATTCTCAGGAATAAAATGGCTTTCAATCCACTCCCTTCAATACTCAAAGATAACAAGCTTTTGGGACCAAATTATGTTAACTAGAAAAAGAATTTGGACATTGTATTAACTGTTGAGGACTATAAGTTTCTATTGATTGAGATATGTCCAATAGTACCTGATCTGGGGGCGATCGAACTAGAAACCCAAGCTATCAGTAGTGCCAGAAAGCTAATCAGATGTCTCGCTGTTACATTTTGGCTTCCATGTCAAATGTTTTATAGTATCTACATTAGTCTATGTCTAGTGCCTATGACATGGTTATGAACCTTAAAGAAATGTTTGGGGATCAAAATCATGCTGCTAGGCAGGTGGTCATGAAATCTCTAATGAATGCAAACACAACTGAAGGCACCCCGGTAAGGGATCATATTCTGAAGATGATCAGTCTTCTAAATGAACTAGAAATCCTAGGAGTTGAAATTAACGGAGAAACCTGGGTCGATATCATACTCCAGTCACTTCCTGATAGCTTTAAATAGTTCTGCCTGAACTATACCATGAACAAGCTCATCTTTTGATTGGCAGAACTTCTTAAAGAACTTCAAGCAGCTGAGGATTTTCTTAGGAAGCCAGGTTCTGTGTATGTGGCTGAAAAAGTTTCTTTCTCTAATCCAAAAGGCAAGAAGAAGAAAAAGACTCAAACACAAGGAGGCACAGGTCCAAAAGCAGGTAAGGGACCAAAAACTGGTGTGAAGAAGTCGAGAGGCAAGTGCTATCACTATAACCAGTTGGGCATTTGAAAAAAATAGTGTTTAGTTTTTCCCAATAAGCAGAACAAATCAAGTAATTTCTATTCACTAGTAGTTGAAACATGTTTAGCGGTGTTATCTACTGAAACTTGGTGTGTAGATACGGGAGCCACTAATCATGTCTGCAATTATTTACAAGGGTTCTAGGAAACCAGCCAGCTCAGTGATGGAAAAATATACATGTATATGGGCAATAATACAAGAGTAACAGCAATTGCAGTAGGAAATGTCACTCTCAGCTTTAGTAGAGATAGGATTTTACTTCTAAAAGATTGTCTTTATGTACATTCGATTAGAAAAAATTTGATTTCAGTTTTCTAGTTTAATAAATGACAAATATTCTGTTCATTTTGATGACACTATGGTTGTAAAAAAAATAAACATTTATTTGTTCTGGTACATTGGTGGATGATCTATATGTCATATCTCGTATCTCTCCTACACTGCAAGTAACTTAATTGAATGACACTTCTAATTTACTATATAAGAGAATGTTTCATTCTTTAATGAATCAAACGTTTCTTTGGCACTTACGCTTGGGTCATATTAATCTAAAAAGGATAAATAGATTGGTAAAAGATGAACCTTTGAGTTCATTGGAATTGGAGGCACTTTTAGTCTATGAATCTTACTTAGAAGGTAAGGTGACCAAGAGACCCTTTTCGCCCAAAGGCTATAGAGCTAAAGAACCTGTAGAACTGGTTCACACTGATGTGTGTGGTCCTATGACAATCTGGGCTAGAGGTGGCTTTGAGTACTTCATCAGTTTCATTGATGACTACTCAAGATATGGATACATTTACCTAATGCACCGTAAGTCTGAATGCTTTGAGAAATTCAAAGAATTCAAGGTGCAGGCAGAGAAGCGTCTAGGTAAAAGTATCAAATCACTACAATCCGACCATAGTGGAGAGTACCTCTTTGGAGAGTTTAGGGACTACCTGTCATCAGAAAGAATTATATCCCAGTTGACTGAATTGGGCATTCCCCAGCAGAATGATATAGCAGAAAGAAATAGTAAGACTCTTATGGAGATGGTAAGGTCCATGATGAGTTATTCAAGATTACCCTATTCATTTTGTGGACTTGCATTAGAGACAATAGCTTACATTCTGAACTTGGTACCTTCCAAGTCAGTACCTTTTACTCCCACAGAATTGTGAAACGGGCGTAAGCCTATTCTAAAATATATTCAGATTTGGAGGTGCCCAGCACATGTGCTGAAAGGGAACACGGGTAAGTTGAAACATAAGACAGAAGTCTGTTTCTTTGTGGGGTATCCCAAGGAAATAAATGGTGGTCTATTTTATAATCCTATGAATCAGAAGGTCACTGTTAGCACTAATACTAGATTTTTGAAAGAGGATTATATTATGGACCACAGGCCTAATAGTAAAATTGTTCTAGAAGAAATGGAAAAAATACTAGTAGAACGGAAGAGGAATCACAAGTCACTGATATCCCATTGTCTTGTCATAGTGAGAGGATTATTGAGACAGGTGTAAATCATGAACAGGGTGCTAATGCATAGGGTTTAGATTCTGCATAGCGTGTTACTACTAATACACATACACAAGTAGTGCCTTGTCGTAGTGGGAGGGTTGTTCATTAACTTGATTGGTATATGTTCATAGGAGAGCCTTTTAACAGGATCCTAATAGAATTGGATATCGAAACTAGTAATTACAATGAAGAACTTCAAGATAAAAATGCAGATCTTTGGCAAAAGGCTATGAATTGAGAGATAGAATCTATGTATTCTAATCAGGTTTGGAAACTTGTAGAATGACCCGACTAGATAAAACCTATTGGATGCAAGTGGATCTATAAGAGAAAGAGAGGAGCAAACAAGAAGGCTAAAACTTTCAAAGCTAGGCTTGTTGCAAAAGGGTTTACTTAGAAAGAAAGGATCAATTATGAGGAAACTTTTTCGCCAGTAGCCGTGCTTAAGTTTATCAGGATTCTCTTATACATTGCTGTTCATTTTGATTACGAAATCTGACAAATGGATGTCAAAACAGCTTTTCTTAATGGAAGTCTTGATAAGTGTATTTATATGGTACAATCAGATGATTTCATAGCAAAGGACCAGGAGCACATGTTGTGCAAGCTTAAGAGATCTATTTGTGGACGTAAACAGGCATTGAGGTCTTAGAATACTCGATTTGATCAAGCTATAAAGTCTTATGATTTTGATCAGAGTCCAGATGAGTCCTGTGTATACAAGAAGCGTGATAGAAGCGTGGTGATCTTTCTAGTACTTTATGTAGATGATATTTTACTCATCGAAAATGATATGTGGACATTATCTACGGTAAAAGTATGGTTATCTAGACAGTTCGATATGAAGTACTTGGAAAAAGCCAATCACATCCTAGGATCAAGCTTGTGTAAGATCAAAAACAAATGATGTTAAGCTTATCGCAAGAACAATATATTGATGATATCCTTGCTCATTTTAGCATGCAAGATTTCAAGAAAGGGTTTATTCTTTTCAGGTATGGAATCACTCTATCCAAGGATCAGTATCTTAAGACACTTGATGAGATAGAGAAGATGAAGGCAGTTCCTTATGCTTCGACATTAGGAAGCCTAATGTATGTTATGCTTTGCACTAAACCCGACATCTACTTTTTTGTTGGCATGGTTAGCAGATATCAGTCTAACCCATGGCAGGAGCATTAGACTGCGATAAAGAATATAATCAAGTACCTAAAAAGGACTAAGGATTATATGTTGATTTACTAGGCAGACAGTTTAGTATCATTAGGGTTCCTAGACTCAGATTTCTAGTCAGACAAAGATTTTCGTAAGTCTACCTTAGGATATGTATTTACCTTAGGAGGTGGAGCTATTAGTTGGAGGAGTACCAAGCAGTTCTACCTTGCTAATTCCACCATGGAGGCCGAGTACGTGGCAGCTTCTGAAGCAGCCAAGAAAACCGTTTGGCTCAAAAACTTCTCATTGGATCTGGGCATGGTCCATTTAGTTCAGTCAGCTATTACACTTTATTGTGATAATAATAGAGTGATTGTAAACTCGAAGGAACTAAGAGTCCACAAAAAAAAATGCACATTGAGCGTGAGTATCACCTGATACGAGAAATTGTAAAGAGGGGTGATGTTGTTGTGACCAAGATTACATTAGGAGATAACTTTAAAAATCCTTTTACAAAGAGTTTACCGGTTAAAATTTTTTATAGTTAGTTATATAGAGGGCATGGGAGTCAGATGTATGGCAGCATATTTTTAAGTATAAGTGGGAGATTGTTAGAGTTGTATATTGAAACTTATGTTTTTAGTATTTAACTTTATTTTAATAAAATTAATTTTTGATTTTATGATAATCTTAATGAGCAATGTATGCAATATCATTTATTTAAATGTTATGCATGGATGTCATTTATTCTGTACAGTATTTAATCTAGTGTGTAGAGTATGACTTGTACACAGAAGACCAGATTTTAGGTTCTTGCAGAATATAAGTTTTTGTTCACAGTTTATATGGAAATGGACATACTATCGGTACGACTCTATTATATAGTTTTAGTAGGCTTGTCTTGATTACGGAAAACAGATAATAGTGTCATCTATTGTTTCGACCCTCTGTATTAGTACACTTTATGTGTATTGAACATGACACATTAGAGTAATTAATTTTATACTGACTATATAAATTAATTCACACTCCAAGGTTATTATGAGAGTACTTATACTCTTAATCCTGAAATAATTATTAATTTGCGTATATTTAATATTCATTATTTTGATTCATCAGACGGTGCGATCTTATATGGGTCTATATTCCCGGTGAGTTGAATAGCATTATTATTTATATGGTGAATATTAATTATTGACGAAATTCGCATCTCAAATGATCGAGATTGACGATACCCCCTTAAGGAAACTTATAAGTTTTGACCGAGCCAAACCCTATAGATGGATTTTATTATCCGACGGTCAAATAAGTTAAGCGGAATGGCTTAAAGAATTTTAAAGATGCCGATTAAATTAAATTGTCAGAAATTAAATTTATTTGGTGGGTATCGAGAATCTTAACGTGGGGAAATGAGTTAAGCATTTAATAATAGAAACTCAATGCAAGATATTCTTGAGATTATGGCTTAGAGTGTATTTACAATATTTTAGTGGTGTGAACTGTAATTTAGTGTTTTATGAAATGTGCAGAAATTGCTGCAAGAATTTCATAATTGTAGATACAGCTGTGAGGCTTGCTTAATTGCGGAAACCGCTGAATATATATCTGGGTTACACTAGAAGTCTTTGTCATAATTACTCCACAGGTTCCTACTGTAGCCCTATAAATATGCGAGTAGGCTGAACCAAATTCATAACTTGTCTCCAAGACTAAAGCTGACCAGGTTCTACCAGTACGAGTTCTCGAAGGATCGTAGCCCACACTATGTTCAGGTATCGTATAAGAGAATATAGTAGAAGGTCTGACAGGAGTTTCAACTCGGAATTTGAAATCGTAGTTAGAGAATCGACCAAAAAGGACTTTTTCTAAATTAACTGTAGTAGTACATGTTTTATTTTGACCGTTTGACATCAAAAAATTTTATCTGGAGCTTGTTTCGGCGATTGCCTGTCTAGTTATTTTTATCGAAAATCCTTTATAAAAACAATGATCTTGACAGTTTTGCCTCCAATATATTTTCAAGTAAGATAATTATAATTTTGATTTATAATAGTGATTTTAAGTGTTACATTAAATTTTTACATTGTAATTTAATTATAGCATTATTTTGTTGAGCTGATTGTGCTAAATTTTGATTTTTTGTATAATTTTGGAATTTGGTGTATATTTATACACATATATATATTTTTTGACTATTTTAATTGAAATTAGTGTTGTAGGGATTTAATACTTTGTTGACTATTATATTATTGTAGAGAGATTGAATTATTTATTGATTACTATATTAGGTGTATTGTAGAGATTATTTTATTATATGTACATAGATATTTGTGTATATAATAATGTTGTATTGAAAATTGTGATTGTGTGCTGTAGAGGTTTGACATTTGTTGATTGTATTGTAGAGATTCTTATATATATATGCTTGTATATATAAAACTTTGTTAGAAGATGTGTGAGTTGGTGGTGGAATTTTATTATTATTTTGTAATTTAACATTTTATACACTATTATTATTTTAAATTTTATGATTGCTATTTTTTTAATATTTATTATATTATTTGGCTATTTGTTTATCCTCTATTATTCTATTTATTTAATACTATTTTATTATTTTGTTTCAAGTCTTGAAAATATAATTATTTTTTTTGAAAAGTTGAAATTTGATTTGATTTGGTTTGAGATATTATATTTTATCTATTAAAATAAAATTAGCACATACTCCTAGGTGGTCTCACACACATGTCGTGTGCATATATATATATATGTATGTATGTATTAATTAATGTTGGTTGTAGAGAATTACGGATGAGAAATATCGTAAGGACTTTTATAAAATTTTAAAGACGCGAGGGACTTGTGTATGATTATTGATACTAAGAGTTTTAGGAATTCTTTGGTGTAATCTAGATGAGAATTTAAGTATCTTCTTACGGCATTGATAACTTGTTGTGAACTTTGGTGTCTTAGGATGAAAGTATAGTTATTTTAAAGAGTTGGGGTCGAAGTGTGATTATTGGAAGTCATGGGGTTTAGGTCTTAGAGTATAACTTTCTTTTCACGTTAGGGATTGGGTTTGATTTTCTTATTCTTTGGATTTGGAATTCGGGTTTTGCTATTATAGGATAACACATATAGATTGTTGGGCTTGAAAGGTTACGAGATCAGGTCATCATTTCTTAAGAAGGGTTTGGGGCTCGAAGTTTCATTTCTAGGTTTAACTCTTTAGGGTTTTGAGTTAGTATTCTCAGGGTAACTTAATGATCTTCGAGGTTAGAGGGCTTTTTTCTATTTTAGGGTTTTTAATTCTCAGGGTCTGATTCTTAGGTTTTGATTGTGTTAGGATTTTAAACTTACTATGACCTAAGATTCTATTGGTTTACCGTTATTAATCTTATGGTTTAGAACTGGGTCTTTATAGTTGTGTTTTGATTTAAAGTTTGTGCTTGAGATGTGATGAGGAATCTATGCTATTTGATTTTTGTGGAGTTACTTGAGTTTGATTATAATGCGTTTAACTTGATTCATGTCAAAAATATGTGATTTCATATCATGCATGCTACTATAACTTGGTTAAATAACTTAGACATAATCTTCAGCGCTTTTCATATTTTCGGACCTAATAATGAATTATATCATAACTAATCATAGAAAACTCCCTTTCATCAAATTTTAAGTCCAGAGATAGGTATCTGTCTTACCTTTCATTTAAAATTTATTTAAAGTGATTTGGGGTATAGTTTCAGAGATGATGATTTTCTCCCAAAATGTGATAGTTTCTGACCAGCCTCTGTTGCAGAGGCCAAAACCCTAATTTAAAAGTTTGTTCACAAAATAATTTCTTTATAAAAGTTGTAGCTAACACATTTCTCTATTTATCTACAAAACAATGAGGCATTTTTATCAATGTTTGATACTCAAACCTATTTCCCAATTCGTTGGATTGACTTTGTCTCAATGGATAGTTTTTGTCACATGTTCTTGGGAGGGTTAGTCCACCTATTTCTAGTAATTATCCAAAGATGTGTTCTTCATTATAAAGTTAGTAGACATTTTAATCTATATTTTGTTCAAAATTCACGATTTATAGAGTTTATTTGATTCCCCAAAATAATTTTATACTCACTGTTTTTAAGTTAGAAAATTACAAATTTGGAGTTTAAAATGCTTATTTGATATGTTTTCTTGTGAGGGCTATAACTCCAAAATTTTCTAAAGAATTGGACCAAGTATTGTTCATAAGATCTTTAGAGGACATATTGATCTATCACATATCTAAAATCAGGATTTTTAAAGTTTGGTTGATACACCGAACAGATTTTTTTAACCGAGTTAAATTCAGGGTTAGTGTTTGGATCGGGGCAGATTTGACCTTTAGGTTTGTTGTACTTAAATCATCTATTTTTATTAAGAATTTGAAAAAGTATTTTTCATAAGAGTTATAGGAAATCCTCTAATCTAGTTCATGTCCAAAAATCAAAAACTTTTATGAAGTTTAGATTCCCCAAAAGCTTGTTACAAATTCTGTTAAAATGTTGAATTTTACATAGCCAAGTTGTTAATTGGATGTGCTTAATGTAATTTAATTATCATAAACCATGTGTGTAATGTTGTAATTGCAAAAATATGCCTATTATGGTTGTTAAATTTTAGTTTGTGGTTTGGAAGCGTGCAATGTATGGGTCGTACGTTGTGCATTACATGGGTTACATGGATTGTACCTTGTGCATTACACAGATTGTACCTTCACCCTAATCATCAAATGTATGTTTTTACCAGAGCCAATTGTTCGTTTGAGTCTTGTTTGTTGTTGGGAGCGTCCCGAAGTATAAAAATCTTTTTGAAAAATATCCCCAGCAGACACCTTAGGTGCGTCCCCAGTGTAGTTATATTTTGGATTAATCCTGGCAACTACCCTAGGCGTGTCCTTTCAAATTTTGTACCTAACCTATCATCCCGAACTTTGGGTTGACGTTGTTCAAGGGAACCACTAACTCTTAAGGTAGGAATTCGGAGGTTTGATTAACCCCATACCATTGTGAGTTCAATAAAATAGTTGTGGAGTAAAACTCGGCAATGCGGTTATCACTTCACAAAGAGGGTTAATTGTGGTGGCTCAAGTAGTCAATGGCCAATAATGTCTATTCCTTGGATCTCCCAACATGGAGTTCGTGTGGTTAGTTTATGGTATGGTGTTGGGTTAGTCACTTGAATCACACTGTCATCATCTTATTCATTGGATTTAAATTACATTGATATCTGCTATCTTGTTGTGAATTTTTGTGACATCCTGTTCTTGAATGATGAATTAGATTGGGTTATAGTTGTGAAAGTTCAATAGGATTCTCTAGAGTTTTCTTCTAGGCTTCAGCTCACAGTGTTGATTCCACAGGTGAGGAAGAGGCCTTTGCTGAGCAGGAGAAATTCTTGGAGGGACAAGATTTTGGAGCCATGCAAAAAAAGATCAAATTTCTTTTGTATCCTTTTGTTATCGCACTCTATATGTAATAGTTATTTTCATTCCTATTCCAACTAAAAACTTTGTCAGATGAATGTAATTATAATTTTGTCGAATGATTGTAATCATAACTTTTGTAAGCACACTTTCGTATGTTCGAAGTGACTATTAGGAGAACCTTCCGCTTGGTCTTCTTTTTGTATAAATGAGAGTTCCTTCCTCTCCTTTCATTCTCGTTTGCTTCCATATCATCGAATCTAAGAGTGTTGAGTGATGCTTCATGCAATCTGCCTCACACCATCGTGAATCGCTTTTGCTCTTGTAGGTACGTTGGAGGGTGGACCGGATATCTATTGTTTTTAGAAAATATTATTTCCTTTTAAAACATAAAGTCAAAGATATCCGAACACGTTTTCGAAAAATAAAGTCGACACTTGATTTTTGAGAAAAATCAAAAAAACAAAAAAAAAAGACATGCAGGTTTATTGACTTACCTACTATCTTGCATCTAACCCCGATCATGCATCAAAAGCAATAAAAATATGCTCAAACGAAAACACGTATTGCGCATTCAAAAACGTCGAAAAAAGAAAACGGGTCAGGGTCTCACACCCATCAAGTCTACTCTGGTGATTCCCAGTGTGAAATTTTTGTTATAATCTGGGTGCATGTCGGGTTGGGCATCTGTATTGCATGCACAACACCTCATATATGCAGGTTTATTGACATACCTACTATCTTGTCATAAATTTATCTGTCTCCTTGACTATAAATTGTACTAGGTGTTATCTGATATGCATTATAGAATATTTTGCCATGAGATTAGTTAGAAGGTTAGAATATTTTTCTTTTGAGTTTTGGCTCATGGCATTCATGTTACAGGAGAGGAAGAGTTCTTGGAAGAAGTTGTCCTAGAGGGAGGAGAAGAATTTGAAGAGCAAGGTGAGTTTCAGGAGTGTGTGGACCCTGCTGATGCGTTTTGAGGATTCGACACCTCTGTGTTTGTTCTTTTGTATTAGTTTTCCTGTGACTCTTGTAATGTCTTTAAAATCCTTGGTGAAACTGTAAATGCTATGTATTTTTGATCAGTTTAGAACTCCTTTATGATGTAATAATTAACATATATAAATATGAATGAATGGCTAGAATATCTATTTATTTATATTTATGTATGTCCCGACGTGCCTGAAGTACGAGACAACACCGTTGGTATTAGAGCCTAGGTTTAGTGAACCTTCAGGCCTTGGGTTATGGGAAACAATGCGTTCTATCACGTTGGGGCTCTACAGGATGCATTGTAATAATTATTATTATCATCTATACATTGTAAGAACTAAAATCTGCTGCATCTAAGTCTTATAGCAAGTCATATTTGGATGCTACCGAGTTTGAAGAGCTATTTTTGGAAAAGTATTTCCCAGCCTCCTTTCGTCAAGGACAAGTTCGTGAGTTCTTGGATCTTAAACAAGACTCAATGACAATAATGCAGTACGTGAATCGCTTTGAGGAGTTAAGTCGTTTCACCATAACCATTGTATCGGATGAGGAGTCCAAGGCATGGAAGATTAAATAGGGCCTTGAGCCTTCTATTCGAGCGAGGGTGATTTGCTTACAGCTCCCCACATACATTCAAGTAGTTTGGGTCGCTTTCCTGGTTGAAATCGATCTAGCAGACTCAATGAAGATATGAAACCAAAAGTGTGGTAGCACCAGCTCTGGAGGACCAGTAAGGAGCAACCAAATATCTATTCCTAAGAAGCTGTACCACCAGGAGTACAGACAAGGGCGACCAAAGGATCCCCCCGCAACATCTATGGTATGCTTCGAATGTCGCCAACCAGGATATAGGAAGTATGAGTTCCCATGCCTCGCGTAGAGGAATCAGAATAACTAACCGTAACCTTGAAGGCAACCCCAGAATCAACTGCCAAGATATCCACAGCTTGTTCAAGTTGCTAGGCCAACAGTTAACCTGCAGAATGGAAGGAGAAGACCGCCGCTTAACAAAAATTAGAGACCCCAAGGAAGTTCAAGCAATGGAATAAGGAACAGGAACACCAGGAACAACAATGGGAACCGGCCGATGGGAGGATGTGTTTTTACCCTACAGAAAGAGGAGGAGGTGGAAGACACTCAAGTCATACAAGGTATGTCTGTGCGGTTCAATACCTTAGTGAAAGTATTGTTTAATTCTGGAGCATCCAAATCTTTCATGTCTTTGGCATGTATGCCATCTTTGCCCTTGGAACCCGAAGTGTTAGGGTAGACTCTAAGCATCGATACACCCTTAGAATATCATGTTAGGATTAGTATACTGAAAATCATATTTTAAGTATTTAATTTTATTTTAATAAAACTAATTTTTTATTTTATGAGAATCTTTATGAGCAATGTATGTGTATTATTTTTTTCAATGTTATACATGAATGTTCGATATTCTGTATAGTATTTAATATGGTGTGTAGAGTACGACTTGCACACAGAAGATTAGAGTTTAAGTTCTTGCAGAATATAAGTTTTATGTTCACAGTTTGGATGGAAATGGGCATACCATCGGTACGACTGTAACACAGAATTATAGTAGGCATATCTTGGTTATAGAGAACAGATAATATCGTCGGCTATTGTTCTGACTCTCTATGCTAGTACACTTTGTGTGTATTAAACGAAACATTTGGAATAATTAATTTTATACTGACTATATAAATTAATTCACACACCCAAAGTTATTATGTATAGTGTTTATCATCTTAATCTTGAAATAACTATTGATTTGTGTATATTTAATATTCGTTGTTTTGATTTATTAAAGGGTGCGATCTTATATGAGTCTATGTTCTCGGGGAGTTGGATAACGATATTATTTATATGAAAAATATTAATTATTGACAAAATTCACATCCCGAAAGAACGGAATTGACGATACCCCCCTAAGAAAGCTTATAAGTTTTGACCGGGCCAAACTCTGAAGGAGAATTTGATTATCTGGTGGTCAAATAAGTTAAGTGGAAGGGCTTAATAAATATTAAGATGCCAATTAAATTAAATTATCAGTAATTAAATTTAATTGGTGGGTATCGGGAATCTTAACGTGGGGAGAAATGGTAAGAATTTAATAACAGGAGCTCAATGCTAGATGGTCTTGAGATTATGGGTCAGAGTGCAATTATAGTTCTTTATTGGTGTGAACTGTAATTTTGTGTTTTATGAAAATTGCAAAAATCGCTGCTAATTTTTCATAATTGCAGATACCGCTATGAGGTTTTCTTAATTGCGAAACCATTGATATGTGTCTATATTTCACTGAAAATCTTACTCATAATTACTCAACAGGTCCTTACTATAGCTGTATAAATATGAGGGTGGCTGAACCAGTTTCATAACTTTTCTTCTAAGACTAAAACTGTCCAGGTTCTGCCGGTGCACATTCTTGATAGATGGTAGTCCACCCTACATTCAAGAATCATATAAAGGATTACAGTAAAAGATTAGACAGGAGTTTCAATTCGGATTCAAATCGTAGTTGAAGATTCGACCGGTAAAAAAGTATTCTTCAAAATTAATTTTGGATACACGGGTTTTATTTTGATATTTTGTCATCAAAAATTTTATCTAGACCTCGTTTTGGCATTTGCCCGTGCAATTAAATTTTTTCGTTAATCGTTTGCAAAAACATAGACCTTGGCAGTCTTGGCTCCAACAATTACTATCAGAGCCATTTTATTGTTTGTTTTCTGTTATCGGGGCTGAATAGTTTTAGAACTATTACTAATTTTGTTTTGCAGGCATTCAAATTATGATTTTTTGATCGTCATTTATTTTCATGTTTGATTGAATGGCGTGAATGATGATTTTTTTTAAGGGTAAATTACACTAACCTTCCCTGATGTTTCGGTCAAATACAGTCAAACCCACACGTTTGGGATAATTACACTAACCTCCCATGAGGTTTAATTTTGTATTACATTTCAACCCACACCATTAGTCAACTAACGGTTGACCAATAAAATTAATTTTTTTTCCATATTTACCCCTGTCCAAACTTACGCACGCAGCAAATGTTTGATAAGGAGATACAAAGGTCCGTGATTTGCATTATTTTTTATTTAATTTTTGAATATATTTTTGTAATTGGATCCGTTCATTACATAGATTTCGTCGAGTTTGTTATTTATAAAACAATTTAGGGTGATCTAATACTTGTAACTATGTGATCGCATAATGTTGATTTATAAATAAATAAATAAATTATAATTTTTAAAAAATTGTTAAACAAATATTATTTAATCGCTTAGCTACAGGTATCGGATCAATTTAAATTTTTATATGAATAACAAACTCGACGAACTCTACATAATGAACGAATTTGATCATAAAAATATATTTAAAAATAAAAAAAATAATGCACAAGTTAAGGTATAGGAAGCAAATAAGCTTATGTTAGAACAGAAGCATAACAGAAAAAGAAGGGAAGAAGAACCACGCCACGCACCGTCGCCGGCGCCTCCTCCGGCGACTTCCACCACTGGTCTCTCTGCCTCCGTCTCTCTCTCTCTTTATCTAATTCGTAATAACCACCACCACCACCACCACACACACATAAACAAACACACACGCACAGTGTCGTCGTTCAGAGAGAGAGAGTGAGTCGTTGTTGCCTCGCCTCACCTCGCCGTCGTCGTCGTCGAGGAATGGGTCGTCGGGCGGGGAAGAGAGAGAGAGAGAGAGAGGGATTGGGTTGGGGGAAAGAGAGTGAGAGAGATGGGGGGAATTGGGTTAGGGAGAGAGAGAGAGAGACTGGGGAAGAGAGAGAGATACAAGGGTATGCTTGGGGAAGAGAGAGAGAGACAAGGGTATTTTTGTAATTTAATTTTTTCTGTTAATGCCATTTAAAAATAGTTAACGCCAAGGGGTGTGAATGTAATTATTCCAAACATGTGGGTTTGACTGTATTTGACCGAAATGTCAGGGGAGATTAGTGTAATTTACTCTTTTTTTAATCACGGGGGTTGACCGTGATAAAATGAATATGAGCCTTCGGGACATAGAATCGATATAACAGCTAGTTTTATATTTTAAAGATCTGTTTAGATTATTTAAGAACAAGTTGAATATATCCAAGAACACGAAGAACGGAGGCGGCACTGACGGTGGTTCGGGTTTTAACGGGGCACGGATCGCGGTAAGTTTTTAATGGTTTTAAATGATTTTTCCTGGTGAGTTTTGTTGCAATATTTATGAATAAAAAGTAACATAAAATACAAGTCAACAACAGTAAGAAAAATTCACAAAAATAGCCCGGTTCCAGTGGTTTTGTCGGTGGCGATTTGGCAGTGATTTTTATAATTTTTTGGGCCATTTTCGAGACTATTTTTTGGGTGATTTTTTAAACATAAAATAGCAGTAAAACATACCTCATAATACTGTCAAAAATAAAAAAAAAAAAACTAGGCCAAAATTAGAATCCAAACAAGCGGTAAATAGGTCGGTGGTAGCAGTGGCTTCTAAGTAGTTTTTTGATAGTTTTTTGGGCTATTTTTGAGAAAATATTTTGATAGAAAGATTTTACATTTCAAGAGCTTTCCAACGATATAAAGTACATGAAAAATAGAGTTCAGGAAGAGGTCAAAAAAGCTTCGGGAAGTTGGCAGTTCTAGGCGGCAGTGTACAAGAGCGACAGTAGTCTGCTCCACGCAGTTTTGTAGCATTTTTTAGAGATGTTTTTGAGCATATTTTTTCATATAGAAATATTAATTTTCGAGAGATTTCTTTCAGTATAAAGTACGTCAAAAACAAAGTTTAGGAAGAGGTCAAAAAAGTCTCGGGAAGTTGGCTGCACAGTGCTGTTGCGGCCAACAGTGTTTTTGGTGGTTTGGGCAGCTTTTTCAGCTGTTTCTTGAGCTGTTTTTTAACATATTTTTTGATAGGAAGATCTCATATTTCGAGAGCATTCCAACAGTATAAAACTTGTAAAAAATGGAGCTCAGATGAGGCAGTAGGAGCCACCTGAAGGCGACGGCAAGGGCGGCGCCTATGGTGGTTGGTGGTGGCTAACAGTTTCTCTCTCCTAGGGCTTCTTTGTGTTGATTTTCTAATAGATACGGACTGATTTGATATGTATGGATATATCGGAGAGTAACAGGAAAGCCTGATGCAATTAGGATACAGGAATCAGAGATAAAAGAGGATTGTTACAGCTTATCCTTTTCGAGAGACTAAAACGCTTCAGCGTTCTACTTGGATAAAAAAAGTAGGATAAATTCATATAATATTTATATATATATGAACTGCGTGGATGATTGTATATCTGTTTTATTTATCCTGTTAATTTAATTAATTTGAAAATTCAGTTTTAATTAAAATATTTTGTAATAAAAAATAAAATTAGAATGAAAATCCACCAGCCAGTAAGGAAATCGAGAAAAAGAAGGAGCAGAAAGAGAAAGAAGAGAATTCATCCTAAGTGAATTTGTTGGGAACTATAAGTCCTGTATTTAACCCTTTCGTATACATCGTTCCTTTTCATGAACTAAAACCGAGTACACCTCTACCTGAGGGACCAATCTTATGTTTTCTCAAAGTGAAGTACTAAGAAGAGAATGACATGTGGGAGTTAGAAGAGATAGAATATGAATTCATGGACATAGAATAGAATGACGGAAAGGATGTTCCAAAATGGCACTCGATTGTCGAAGAACCACGTGATCATGGAGGCTTGTGGGAACCTTGGGGTCCTCCCCCACCGTACGATTATGAAGACCTGTTTTACGAGGTATCACTGCCACAACTCTTTGAACTAGAGGCTAATATCAGTGAAGAGTCTGATTATTTTTTGCGAAATGTAATGGGAATTAAGGAAGATTTCTGGGGAGATGAAGGAGACAATGGAGAGAAAGCTAGCATAGATAATTTCTGGGCCTTTCGAGAGAAAAAATATCATGTGGTCGAGATTTGAGAAGTGGTTGACAAGTTTGAGGGACTATGGGGACCCGAAGAGCAGATAGAGCATCTGAAAAGGAGCGGGAGACATTTTAAGCCCGCGCAGCTTGAGACTAGGCAACCAAGTAGGGGCATGGAAGAGCCAAGGAAGCAAACATAAAAGCAGAACAATGAAGAAGAGGACGTAGTCTTGAAGCAACTTAAGAAGACACAAGCAAATGTGAGCATCTTGGGGTTACATGTGGCGTCCCTTAAGCACCGACAGGCCATCTTGAAAGCTTTGAACAGTGTGGACATCCCGATTGACGTATCTCTCGATTAGTTAGTTAGAATGCTTATGTCCAAGAAGCAAACCAATGCTATTGCCTTCAGTGACAAAGACTTTCTGACTGAGGGACCATCTCACAACAAACTATTGCACTTAACCGTCCAATGTTTAGGAAAATGGGTGTCGATCATCTTGGTTGACAACAGTTCAACTCTTAATGTATGCCCACTACGAACTACTTACTGTTTGGGAATAAAGATGCAAAACTTTGAACCGAGCGCATAAGGAGTGCGTGCATATGATAACACAAGAAGAGACGTGTTGGGATTGGTGACCTTCGCTGTGATAGTAGGAACATTGGAAAGTGAGGTGGAATTCCATGTTCTCGATGTGCCAGCCTCATTTAATCTTATGTTGGGAAGACCTTGGCTACATGATCTGATAGTTAGAGCAATTTTGCCAACCCTACACCAAAAGGTGAAGCTAATCAAGGAAGGAGTGATTGTAACTATTCCAGGTATATTTGGCTTATCGATTCCGATCAGTGACACTACCCCGCTACTCTAGATTTAGCATGGGGAAGACCTCCTTCTAAATGGGTTCGACTTTGATGAGATTAAGGCTGTCCAAGTTCTGATGAACAAGATGGGAAACTATATGAACTCAAAGGTTGTAGCAATGATGAAGGCAATGTACTATTTTTTAGGGATGGGACTAGGCAAGCACCTACAACGGATCTTAGAATCAATCCCCATGTATCACAATTGCCATGGGCATGGACTAGGGTACAGTTTAGAGATGGAAGAAGCAGAGATAGGAAAATATGGGCCAACGTTGAATGATTGCTATGTCAAGGAAGAGGATGATTTCCCCTATTGTGGATTTCCCAAACCATGGATAGAGGAGAAGATTAAATAAAAGCTATCGGGGCTGGGGATCTTTTTCACCCATCAGTTATCCGATAGTGAGGAAGAATAAAAAATATGGCAAATAAAATTCACCAAGAAAGTACCAATAGACTGGCTGGCTCATTACAAGGAAGGAGATCTGAGTTCTTTCTTTGATAAAGAGATGGCCAGGGTGTGTATAGGCAATGCTGAAGAGAAGGACACATTGATGATGGAAGCTAACGCGCCTGCGGATTACACCCCACTTATCATGGATGCTTCTAAAATGAAAGAGAGTCAGTTTTTTGAGTCCTTGCTTCTGCATGATGTAACAAGTGGGTTGGAGTTCGAGTCTACTGGACTTGTTTTCACCGAGTCCGTGAACAATGTTTGTAATAATGAGTCCACCGAGAATGCGTCTTTTAGCATCCCAAGCCCCTTTTGTCTTGAATCTCAAGTTGTAACCCATCTTGATATCAATGAAATAAAACCATATTTTGCTTACTTTGCTATGTCTCAAATATTTTCTCTTGATTTCGAATATTTTAATGAATTCAAGGAGGATATCTCCCAAGAGTTAAAACATTTAATCGAAAAGGAAGAAGAAATGCGAGCTAAACCTATAATTGAAGAAACTATTTTAATAAATCTTAACAAAGAAAAAGATCCACAAATGGTTTAGATTGGTTGTACGCTGTCTTTAGAGGAAGGTGAACAATTAATTTTTTTATTAAAAGAATTTAAAGGTGCTTTTGCAAGGTCCTATGAAGATATGCTCGATATAGACCCTGACATCGTACAACATGAAATCCCCCTTTCCCCTGATACCAAACTCTTCAAGCAGAAGCTTAAAAGGATCAGGCCAGATTGGGCACTCAAGATCAAGGAGGAGGTTACCAAGCAGATAGATGCTGGATTTCTCATGGTTGTGGAGTATCCAAAGTGGGCCGCCAACATCGTCCAAGTATCGAAGAAAGATGGAAATATTGTGTATGTGTCGACTTCAGAGATCTCAACAGGGCTAGTCCTAAGGTTGACTTCCCTATCCTCTACAAAGATGTATTGGTAGACAACACCGCCAAGAATACGCTCTTGTCTTTCATGGATGGGTTCAAAGGGTACAATCAAATTTAGTTGGCGCCAGAAGACTGAGAGAAGAGTACCTTCATGACACCTTGGGGCACCTATTATTATAAGGTCATGCCGTTCGAACTAAAGAAGGCGGGAGTAACTTATCAAAGGGCTGCAACCACGTTACAGCACGACATGATACACAAGGAAGTAGAGGTATATGTGGATGACATGATCGTGAAGTCCAAAACCCGAGAAGGGCACGTAGTCGCACTAAGGAAATTCTTCGAGCGGATCACAAAGTACAAAATGCGCTTGAACCCACAGAAGTGTTCCTTTAGAGTTACAGTGGGGAAGATGCTCGGATTCATGATCACACAGCAAGGTATAGACGTAGACCACCCATCAAAGATTAAAACCATCCTCGAAATTTCCTCTCCTATAACCGAGAAGGACGTAAGGAGTTACTTAGGAAAAATTCAATTCATCAGCCGATTTATCGCCAAACTAACCACGATCTGTGAACCTCTATTCCGGCATTTGAAAAAAGGGACCAAGTTTCAATGGGATCAGCAATGTCAAGATACCTTCAATGCCTATGAAACTATCTGTAAAATTCTCCAGTTTTATCGCCACTAGAACCCGACAATCCTCTGCTACTATACCTATCAGTGACTGATTCAGCAATAGAGTACATGCTTGCACAGGAAGACAATGTCAAGGTAGAAAGAGCTGTCTATTACTTGAGCAAGAAGTTGACCGAATGTGAACGACGATACACGCCTTTGGAGAAGACTTATTGGGTGCTAGTCTGGACATCCATAAAGTTACGCCGTTATATGCTAGCATACCGAGTTATTCTAATCTCAAAGATGGATCCACTCAAGTACCTCTTCAAAAAGCCAGCACTGACAGGAAAGTTAACTCGTTGGCTACTCATGCTGGCTGAATTTAACTTGTAGTATGCCACAAATAAGTCAGTTAAAGGGAGATCCATTGCAGAATTTTTGGCCAAACACCCTATCAACGGAGAAGAAGAGCCCGAGTTTGAGTTTCTCGATGAGCAAATGCGACAGATTGAGAAGGATCTGTGGACCCTCTATTTCAATGGAGCTTCGAACCAATATAGGTATGAGATAGGGATACTCCTCAACACTCTTGATGATTCTCATAATTCTTTGGCTTTTAAGTTATGTTTTGGGGCCACTAACAATCAGGCCGCGTATGAAGCATGCTTAGTTAGATTAGAAGCTGCCTTGAAACTATGGAAAAGAAAGCTGGAGGTTATAAGAGACTCAGCTTTGGTCGTCTCCCAAGCAAAAGGAGAATGGAAGGTTAAGGAAGAAAGGTAGATTTAGTACCATCGAGTACTCGAAATATCGATCCCCTATTTTGAGAATGTGGTGTTTACTCACGTCCTGAGACTACAAAATTATCTTGCTGATGCTTTTAGATACTTTGGCATCAATGATAGACATACCACCTAGAGTAAGGATGAGACCCTTGGAGATTCAGAAAAGAGATATACCCGTAATTGGTAATATTGTCGCTACCCAAGAAGTGAATGATGGACTACCCCGGTATCATGACATTTGGAATTTCATTAAAAAGGGAAAGTATCCTAGTCGAGGAAGCAAGAAAGATCAAAGAGCTATCAGAAGACTTGCCACGCAGTTTGTGATCTGTGGGGGAGACTGTACAAGAGGGGATATTTGGGAGTTAATAAACTCTGCGTTGACATAAAAGAAGGACACGAGTTGATGAGAGAAGTTCACATATGAGTTTACGGACCTCACATGAGTGGGATGATGACGAAGATCCTGCACCAAGGATACTTTTGGACGACAATGGAAATGGACTATCACTAGTTCGCCCGAAGATGCCGAAAATGCCAAATCCAAGCAAACCTCAGCCGTAGTCATATTTAGTTTGGGGAATTGAAATGAAAGGGAAAGTTATGCCAAAAGGCATCAAATGGCCATGAGTTTATCCTTGTAGCAATCGATCACTTCACAAAGTGGGTTGAAGCTGCCTCTTACTCAGTCCTGAAGGCCTCCCAAGTAGCCAGGTTCATCAAGGAAAATCTTATCTATCGATATGGAGTTCTGCACGAGATAATTTCTGATAACGGTAATCACTTTTAAGGAGAAGTTTTAGACCTCTTAGAAGAGTATCGGATCGTCAGCTATAAGTCTTCACCGTGCAGACCACAAACCAATAGCACCGTAGAAGCCACAAATAAGAATGTGAAAAAGATCCTACAGAAAATGATAGAGGGAAGCAAGGATTGATCGAAAAAGTTTCCATTTGCTCTTTGGGGACCCCGAACATCGATTGGAACTTTTACTGGAGCAACACCCTATGATTTGGTCTAACCAAGTTGCCATTTTCTCTTTGGAGATCCCGTCTCTAAGAGTAATGACTAAAAGTAATATTCCTAAGTCAGAATGGTAGAGGGACATATTCGAAGAGTTGCTCCTGTTTGATGAAAGGAGACTTAGAGCCATGTTTCATGTTCAAGGATATGAGAGAAAGATAGCTTGGGCATTTAACAAAAAGGTTTAGTCTCGAAACTTGAAGGAAGGTGACTTAGTCCTCAAAGAGATCAGAGCTTCAATCTTTAATCCAAGGGGCAAGTTCAAATCCAATTGGGTCGGATCCAATCTCATCAAAACCTTGATGTCAAGAGGTTCTACCATCCATATGGATCTAGACAAAAATGTTTTCTCTACACCCATCAACTCATACCAGCTTAAAAAATTTTACCCCTGAGAGGAAGCCCGCAAAAGAAGAGTGTTAATACTCGAGTGTAACCTGGGCCTTGAACTACGTTATAGCCTTATTCCCTTTCTTTGGGATATGTAGGCAGTTTCTGTTAAAAGTTCAACCCAAACCTTTAAGTTGAAATTCCCTCTTTCCAACCATGTTTCAAGTAGTAGGGTCGATGTAAAAAGTTTTTCTAATAAAGTGGTTAGATTATAAGAACGAAAATTTAAAGAACAGTTTTAAAGGACATCATAAACCAGAAGTGGAGAAACTTTCATTAATGAGTTTTACCAACACAGTTTCCAAAATCAAGAGAGGCTCGCAAGTCCTCATCCTAAGAAATTAAGAGAGAAAACAAGAAAACTATTAAGGCATAGCAAAGCAAAATCAAGTCTTTCTCATCTTTACATCTCCTCCTTGTCCTACCCTGCACTTTATTTCCGCTTGTAGCAAAGCCTTGTAATTCTTAGAAAACCCGCTATCAAAATTCCTGCCAATTGGTATCCTCAGTCGAGAAGACCAATCCCGCTGGTACTGACACAAGAAGGGGGCCCGATGTGGAGAACTGTATAGATGGCTCATAGCAGTCTCAGGGTAGATCTGAGTACACCCAAACTGATGAAGAATGCAAAAAGGATGATAGAAAGTGGCCAATTTCAAGCCAACCAACAGAACCCCCGAATGACCCATAGTCACAGTAGTCATAGTAGATATCTTCAGCCAGGGACATAGCAAGGATATTGTTAGGGTTATATACTAAAACCTATGAATTTTTTGGTTTTAGTATTTAATTTTATTGATTAGTAAAATTATTTTTTTTATTTTTTATGAGAATCTTAATAAGCAATGTATGCATTCATTATTTATTTAATGTCGTGCAGGGATGTCTTTTATTCTACATAATATTTAATCTAGTGTGTAGAGTTCTACTTGTAAACGGAAGACCATATTAAAGGTTCATGTAGAATATAAGTTTTTGGTTCATAATTTAGATAGCATTGGATAAACCATCGGTACGACTGTAGTGCAGAGTTTTAGTAGACTTGTCTTGGTTACGAAAAATAAATAATAGCGTCGCCTATTGTTCTGACTCGCTGTGCTAGTACACTTTGTGTATATTGAATAGGACCATGTTAGGATAATTAATTTTATACTGACTATATAAATTAATTCACACCCCAAGGTTATAATGAGTGATTATGCTCTTAATCCCAAAATAATTAATTATTTATGTATATTTAATATTTGTTATTTTGATTCATTAAAGGGTGCGATCTTTTACAGATCTATAATCTCGGTGAGTTTGATAACGATATTAACTATATGATGAATATTAATTATTGATGGAATCCATGTCCTGAAATATCAAAATTGATGATACCCCCTTAAGGAAGCTTATAAGTTTTGATCGAGTCGAACACAACAGGTGAATTTAATTATCCGGCAGTCAAATAAGTTAAGCGGAAGGACTTAAGAATTTTTTGAAGAAGCCAATTAAATATAATTATCAGTAATTTAATTTAATTGGTGAGTATCTGTAATCTTAACGTGGGGAGAATAAATAAGCATTTATTAACAGTAGCTCAAATATTCAATTTTGAGAATATGGCTGGGAGTCCAAATATAATTCTTTAGTGGAATGAATTATAATTAATGTTTTTATGAAATTACTTCTAGGTTGAGGTGGGTTTTTATAATTACATTGGGAGTTCAAGTCATATTTATTTTACACGTCTCTGCTGTAGCCTATTTATATGATATTATATGACCGTAGCCACAGACACACATCATATACAACTAGGGTTTCCACATATTATCTTGGTGGCTAGAGAGGGTTGTGAAGAACACGTTCACGGTAGCCCACACTACAGACGTGTTCTAGCATTTGGGAATATAGCAGAAGGCTTAGATTTGGAGTTTTAACTTGAAGTCTACAACCGCGAAAACTTATAGACTAAAAGTTGTTGCGGGAATCGAAATCAATCTTACCAGATTTCGTTAGGTATAACTCTAATCTAGCTTTGGGAGAATATACCGGGTTTGCTTTTGATCGTTTGACATCTAAAAGTTTTGATCTAGAGCCGATTTTGGTGTTTGCCTGTTCTTTTTTTTGTTTAAATCATGTTCATAATTAATGGATCTTTGCAGTTAACCTCTAACAATTGGTATCAGAGTTTACATTGAATATGAATATAATTTGAATCAAATCTATGTTGTCCATATCTGTTGTTCTATGTATATGGGGTTCGAGTAGGATAAAATTGTGCTAACCTTTGTTTTGCAGCGTTCTATTCTAACTTTATGGTCATATATGAATATATGTTTGATTGCATGAATGTATGATGATGTTTTTTTTTTGCTTCCACAGTGTTTTGATCGTGGTAGAATCAATGTGAACTCCATTGGGGGTATAAGATCATATGCAACCTTCTCTCTCTTGTAGATTGAATGTGAACTCCTGATATGGAGACATAGGAATCGAGCTTGTAATCTTTAACAAGTTGAAGTTGAAGATTGGATAATGTGTTGAATCCTCGGCAAAGTTTCTCATCGTTTTGTAGAGTTTTAAAGTGATTAGAATAGTTTTGGTGAAGAACGGCACAGTTAGGGCAGAAAATCACGAGCAAAAAATCCCGATCCCGTTTGGACACCCAACCTTTCGTCCGAATGAAAATCTTTCTAGAGGGATTTTTTTCGGACGCCCGTCCAGACGTAAAAGTTTATGGAGCAAAACCATCCGGATGCCTGTCCGGACAAAAAAGTCACTAGAGCAGGACCGTCTGGACAGAAATGGAGCAGTGAAGTTTGGTCATGGCTTGAGTCAAGATGTTTGCAAATTTTTATTCAAATCAGGATTTTGGCATGACGGAATGGTGCTTGGTTTTGGGGGCGCAGAAAAATATGGATGCCTTAGGATCATGAAGTTGCTCATAATATTATGAATTGATCATAGAAGCCGGGATTATCTGTTTATTTCATATGCATGTTTATTACTGTTTATGATTTTAGTTGTGGATGTATGATTCTGGAAAACGTGGACAACCATTATTGTTGTAGGGTTGACAAGGAGTTTAATTTAAATGAATTTATTTTTTTGAAATTAATGAGTAACTGGACAATAAATTTAAATTATCCAATTTTATTTAAAAATATTTTTCATAAAAATGGAGAATTAGAAATTTTATTAGTTAGACATATAACACGTAAGATTGGTTTTTACCGAAATCTTTGTAGCGTGTATTTTATTTCAAAATTATAAATTTGTTAAAATTAAACGGATTTTATAATCCTAAAAAATGTTTTAAAAATTAAGTGAGAGAGAAAATTTATTCACAGATAAATTCCGTGGTCTCCATCACTAATTCGTAGGTGATGTAATTAATTTTGCGTGTTGGCATTTGGGCCTTCCTCCCCATCGGATATAATTAATTACGGAATCATCGGTATGAACCTCCTATGGGATAACTCTGGATAATTGGTAGTGTAAATCAATTCTCCATCTGAAGAGTTTATTGCGAAACGATTGATTCGGGATTAAGTGATGGTTTACATTTAGTTAGAGATAATAGTATCCTCACCATCTAACTCACTGCTGTTATTTATAAGACCAAAACTACGTCAGCTAAATAATTTTATTTGTCATGGTCTGTTGCCTAGATAATAAAATTAATAGAAATTGGCCTGTCTTGACAAATGATGAATGGTTGATGTCTTTCCCATCGAGGCATGCTATTCACAGAGTACCAGGCTGTTAGGAAATTATTTTTTAAATAGTAGAGGAAATCAATTTAAAATAAAATTTAAAATTTTTGCTCATCTTAATTAATGATTTTTAATTATGTGATTCTCATGATAAAATGAATTTTAATCCCCTCGTGATAATACTCAAAGAAAACAAGTTAATGGGTCCTAATTATGTTGACTAGTAAAGGAACTTGGATATTATTTTAACCACTGAGGACTATAAATTTGTGTTAACTGTGATTTGTCCACCAGTACCTGATGAGAGGGCGATCGAACAGGAAACCCGAGCTCATCAGAAGTGGCAAAAGGCTGATCAGATAGCACGATGTTATATTTTGGCTTTCATGTCAAATGTATTGCAATATCAGCATCAGTCTATGCCCAGTGCATATGACATGATTATGAACCTCAAAGAGATGTTTGGGGATCAAAATCGTGCGGCTAGGCAGGTGGCCATAAAGTCTCTAATGAACACAAACTTGCCTGAAAGCACCCTAGTTACGGATCATGTTCTAAAGATGATCAGTCTTCCGAATGAACTAGGAGATCCTAGGAGCTGAGATTAATGAGAAAACTCAGATTGATTTCATACTTTAGTCGTTGCCTGATAACTTTAATCAATTCTGCCTAAATTATTCTATGAACAAACTCAGTTTTTCCTTGGCAAAACTACTTAATGAGCTTCAAGCAGCTGAAGGTGTTCTTAGGAGGCCAAATAATGTGTTTGTTGCTGAAAAATGTTCTTTCTCTATGCCGAAAGAAAAGAAGAAAAAGATTTAGAAACAGGAACGCATAGGTCTAAAAGCAGTTAATCGGCCTAAAGTGGTATGATAAAGTCGAAAGGCAAGTGTTATCACGGTAAACAGATAGGGCATTGGAGAAAGTAGTGTCCAATTTTTGTTAGCAAACAAAACAAGTAAGGTAATTTATGTTTACTGGTTATTGAAACATGTTTAGCTGTGTTATCTACTAGTACCTGGTGTGTATGTGACACCCCATTTCCTAGGTATGTCGGGACATATGTAACTATAAATAAGGGACATATTCTAGCTGAATGTTCATAAATAATAAGATAACTATTACATCATTAACGGCTCAAAAATTGTTCAAAATACTTAATAAGTACAGTCATCCAGAAAACTTAACAAAAGTTACATCATGTCCGTGGAAAACTTGAACAAAACGATCAAAAAGAGACGTCCTACGTCTTCAAACTGCGTCGTTGGGGTCGACCTACTCCTACCACTCTCCCTCTTCTACAAATTCTTCCCCTTCAATGAACCCGTCTTCCTCAAAGGGTCCCTCTTCGTCACCTGTGGAATAAATGCCATGAGTTGGAGCCCAGAAGCAAATTCCCTAAATCGTCTAACAAACTCGCGACGAGATATTCCATAATACATATCGTATAGCACCCAATGCGAAGTTACATGCTATTTATCATTTTCAACAAGATGAACATATATAAGAACAAAAGAATAAGTGTGTGATCCAAATGAATGCAATGCAGATGCCCAATCCCAAGAACTTCCAGAACAATATCAAGAATTCCACGCCGGGAATTACAGAGTAGACTTGATGGCTCTTGATCACCTTAACCTATCCTCGCCTCGTTATGAATAGTAAATTTTCATTGCCGAACTTTATGCCACAGCAGTTTTACTCAATGGCAATGGCGTGGGGACTGACCTTTATCCAATTTTATCCATCCTTATTCCAGGTCGACCAGTCCCATCTTAAGAACAAGGATACTCATTAGGTGTCAACCTAAAGTCTAAATTGAAGCTAGTGATGAACCCATGGTGCCTAAACCTCCTTTTTATAATCAAAACATCTAATTTCATTTCAAAACATGGCAACCAGGGACGTCCTAGACCCACAACCACTGAATAATTGATTTCCATGTCATTCAACCAAATCAAAAGATACGACGGGGACTCCGATAGCCCAAGATGAAATGGAGAAGTGCCCATGATGTGCAATATGCCTCTCGTGTAGAATTAATCGTCGCATAGTATGTAAACATGACATGGCACATGGTACAACTTACTAAAGCATTAAGTACAATCATGCGATGCATAACCACAATTTAAGTGACATAGAATCGAATTCATCGGTATGAGTTCATTTTATTAAAAGCATCATTTTCATACACTAATTATTTATAAAGTTCATATGAGGTTCACACACTCAAGTTTCATAAGTAACATCATTCAAACACTTAGCAAATTTTAGGTACAAGTTTTAATTGGTAGTTTTAAATTTACGACAGCATTCTGAAATCCATACACAAAGATTTAACTTATGTTATTTTAATATCAATTAGATAAAAATATTTTCTATAACTTTCATATTTATCACTAAGGTCAATTCCTAAGGTAAATAGGTTATTTATTTTATTTTAATAAAAACGGATCAGCAATTTATAGAGAAAAACACAAGAATTGAGCCTCTGTTGGTCACTGTTTTGGGGCATCAATTCAAGGGTTATGGCTCTGATTTTTGGTGCGCTTCTAGTTTAAGATATCCCCTACAGGTTTCATGGTTTGAGCTAGGGCAAGTTATTTGTAAAAAGTTTGAGATTTTGGCCAATTTATAAAGAGGGTTTAGTCAGCCTAAAAAGGGTCTGCAGAGTGTGTTTTTAACAGAAAATGCTTAAAACCTTTGGAGTATCATCCGAGGGTATTTTGGGCTGATTTTTTCTCAGTAAATAGTTTGATATTGCAGTTATAAAGTTCATGTTTATTACTTCTGTATTTGGCCTCTAAAACATTAGGTTTTAGGTCTCACAAAAATGTGTGACAGAGAGGTCTGTCAGTCACTGAACCTCAATAGTGACTTTGGAAAGTGTTTTGACCCATCAAAACTTCATCTTTTTGGCTCATTTCTGGTGGACATAAAGATAAATGTATCCTCTACAAGTTTTCTGTTTTAACCTAAGCTCGTTTCTCATTCTAACTTAAGGTTTGTAGGTCTGCAACTCAGAGTGGTCAAGATCTGACACTCTTTGGCAAAAATATGATATCAGAAGTTCTGCCCAACGAAATCACTTCAACCCGATTTTTTGTGAACGGTAACTCAACAATCTAGATCTGGACAAAAAAATCACTTTAATATCAATTTTCTACCTTTAGTTATGATTATTTAAAGTCGGTGTAAGAAAATGAATAAGTCCAGAAAATCAGTCTACTTAGAGTTTTGGTTACTTAGCTTATATTGTGTGCATTTTTAATATGTTTTCCTTGCATGCATGTTATAAAATTACATAAATCAAGACTCCAGAATATGTTTAGGTCATAAAACTCAAAAATAAACATATGCAAATACATACAAGGCTTACTCATACATGAACAGTCCCTAAATCTCTCATACGACGCCTTTTTGACTCATTTCTTGTTTTATCTTCTTAGGGTTTGTTATAGAGATGGATTGAGGGTTATATTGGGGGAGAATACCAGAAGGTTTAAGGGAGTTGCTTACCTTGTTTGAAGCTCAAAATTGTGAAGAGGAGTGGGACTTAGCTTTAATGCTCACACCTTGAACTCCCTAGCCTCTCCTTTCTTCATTCTTTCTTCTTCTCTTCTTCTTCTCTCTTAGAACACTTAGAATTTTTTGGAGCCTTTCACTCTCACTTCTCTCAGCCGAACCATGGAGAAATGAAGGGGAGGTTTGGGTCTTGTTTTATAGGAAAATTGTAGTAGAAACATAATTATGATATATTAGCTTTAATTTAAATTTTTCTTAAATTTGATTGGGTGCATGGGGTGGTGGGACTTATTTGAGGCATGAGAGAT
>JAUMHN010430292.1:0-58567 GCA_032360265.1 Heliamphora ciliata
TTAACTTTTTTACTCAATTATATATATATATATATATATATATATATATATTATCCTTTATATTCATTTAGAGGGTCGGGGACTTTGCTTATCTACTGTGCATATAAGAAATATTTTTGAAAATGTGGTAAAAATAAAAAGGTAAATTATACTTACACATCTCTTATATTTAAAGGTAATAATACTGACATTCATTCTATTTTTAAAATATCACTGCACTCCTTTACATTTTCATTTTTGTAACAGTTAGGTCCAAAAGTGAAATTCGGTTAATTTTTCCAATCGAAATTATTGTGAATCACTGTTGAAAAAGTTTTTTTAAATTTTTTTATTTTTTATTTTATTTTTGTTTAATTATAGAATCTTATTTAAAATTTTTTAATTAAAAAATAAAAAATTATTTGATTAATTTTTTATCAAAATTAAAACCTTAAAAATAAAATAAATTAATAAATTAAATTTTATGTTATTTTTATATTAGGTATTTTTTTATTTTTTATTTTTTATTTAGAGATTTCTAAATAAGATTTTGTAATTAAACAAAAAAACTAAAAAAATTAAAAAATCGTTTCAACAGTGTTTCCGTTTGAAAAAATTAATCGAAGTTAACTTTTGGACTTATTTGTTATAAAAATAAAAATGTAAGAGAGTACAGTGATATTTTAAAGAATAGAATGAGTGTCAGTGTTATTACCTTTAAGTACAATGAATATAAGTGTAATTTATCCAAAACAAAATAAAAAAAATGAAAACTGTTTGGAATTGTTAAAAGAGAGAAGGGAAAAGTGTAAACAGGAAAATCGTAGGTATTTCTTGGAAAAGAGGGTGTTTTGATTTCAAACGCCCGTCCATGAATCCCGGGTAAAGTTAGTCAGTTAGAGGTGAACCTAAGAAAGGGAGGAGAGTACAAATCAACCTGTGAACAAATAGTGAGTTCAAATGTACCTAATTCAAACAACGTGTATGCATATAAATGTATATATATATACACTACCGATCGTACTCACGCTTACGCAAAAATCATAAATTCTAAGAGATTGAGAATTTATAATTTTTTTTTAATTTTTTTAATATTTTTAAAAATTAATACAAATAATGAAAATATCAAGTTATTTTTAAGGTTTTTTTCTAAATAAAATGCCATCAAGGACTTCACCAAATTAAGTATTTTCTTATTACAATAGTATATATATATATATATATATATACACACTAGACTGTAAGTCTCTGTAACCCATGTTATGTATATAATAAAATAAATATATTTTGGTAATATATTGAATATTTGAATTTTAATTTAGTTACATCAAAAAATTAGATAATATAAATTATACATGCGGATAAACTATAGAGTTGGAAGTTATTTTCATGTTTATTTGGTTAAAAATTTTAAAAAGTTATTTAATTTGTACGTAACAGTATCAATTATAAAATAAAAAAATATATATTTCAAATTTACCTTTGTTTCACGTATCTTGCTTTTAAATAAACAAAATACAACACTTATTTATAGTTCAAATTATTCATTCTAAATTTTATTTATATAACGCAAACTAGTTAAAAAATAAAGTATTTCTTGAAGTTTAAATGAATACTAATTATAAAAATTAAAAAATTAATTAAGTTTACTTCACTTGGTTGTATTTTTAGTTTCTTATATTATTAAATTAATTCATGTGACGATTAATGTATCAAAATTTCACATAATTTAAGGTTTCTTTTATCATAATAAGCTATTTTTTAAACTTAATTAACGAAATATGAATTTTTAACCTTTATTTCTAACATACGTAAAAGCGTGTTTAGCAATCACGTTTTAATAGAAAACGTTTTTGCTAAACATGCTTTAAGCTTAGCCTCTACACAATGTTGTAAAATGAAAAATAACGACATGAAAATATTTTTAGCAAACACATTTTCTTGTTTAATACATAAAACATTTTTAGCAAAAATATTTTCAATTGATTTCAAATAAAACGTTTTTGTTAAACACGCTTTTAGAGTTTGTAAAGAAATCGTGTCTAGTAAGCACACTTTCCTTTTAAATTTACTTTCATTAAAAGCGTATTTACTAAATACGTTTTCCTTTTAAATTCATTTTCATTCAAAGCGTGTTTAGTAACATATTTCTTTTTAAAATTTACTTTCATTGACAGCGTGTTTGCTAAATACGTTTTTTTTTAAATTTATTTTACTAAGAGCATTTTTAGAAAAAACACTTTTTTTTTTGGTCCTCCTCACCACTACTATATTTTTAGGATAAATTACACTTATCTATCTATAATTTTTTTTAAAAATATAAAAAATATTATAAAATTTTTATATTCTTTTCAATAAACTTGCTAAACATACTTTCCTTATAAGCCATCCACTCGCCGTATTGAAAGCATGTTTGCTAACGACGTTTTCTTTACAAGTTCAACCCACTTTGTTTTTTAATCATTTTGAGGAGAGAGAGAGAGAGAATTTTTGTATTACTTTAAAGTTCTATAAATTGTTTATATATAAAAATTAAATGGTTAAGCTTGAGTAATTATTTATATTTTTTATATAAAAACTTGTCATAATTAAGTAAAAACTTATTAAAAATAAAAAATATGTTAGCTAAAAAGTATACGAGTAAAGATTAATAAAATTTTATATGAAGGATTTTAAAAACGGAATTCCATATGCGAGAGAAAGACCGTTTGGGGAAAACTTTTAGCTTTTTTTTTTTCTATTTTTGTTTTTTTATAAATTTTTTTACTATTTTTAAAAAAATAAAAAATAAAAAATAAAATTAATTAAATGATTATGCTATCCACAACCCAATGAACGATGAATAATAGGTAAAAAGTGTATAGATATCTATGCAAAGTATATTGATATTTATGAATATGGTGAGTCCCACTTCTAAAAATGTATTGATATTAGAAATTCTTTGTCTATACTAACTTATTATCCACCGTCTAATGAGCGGTGGTTAGCATGGCTCGCGATCAAAATATAAAGAAAAAAATCATTACAATTGAAAATAAGTAATACACATTTTTGGTGATTGGTTTATTTTATTTTTAAATTTCTTCAAAATTTTTATTTTTTAGTTAAGTTTTTAATTTTTTATTCTTCTTGATAACAAGAATAACAACTAACTATTATTAATTTTTAGTTAATTATTTTTATTTTAATTAAAATAGTTTGTCTCACCCCTTGATCATTACTCGAGTTCTCCACTACCTCTATTTTTGTTGATAAGATAAAGGCTCCATTTGGACTATATTTTGTAAATTTAACTTATTTTTTTAATTTTTTATATTTTGATTAAAATATTTTTACTTTTTTAAAATTGTCTCGATGAGATGAGTAAAAAAGTAAAAGAAATTATCAAAAAAGGAAAACAGTTCACTAAAGATAAAAAATAAACAACTTAAAATTTGACTTATTAGCTAATTTTTGTATTTTCTAAACTTTTTTTAAGATTTTGATTAAAAAAAATATTTTTTCGAATCGTCTTGATGAGAGAAATTAACTGTACATTATTTTGAAAAAATCAATATTTAAAACAATATGAATATTTTTGAAATTGAGATTTATGATAAATGGAGATTCGGAATTTATTATTGTTTGTTAAATAAACTTTATGAAAAGTGTTTTCAATTTTAAAGAAAATCTCCAATTTTTGGGACTTACTATTTAGATCTTTTAGCACTAAAATTTTTAAACTTACACGATCAAGTATTGTTCTTCATTATAATTGTCAAGATTAAAAATAATTTATAATTTTTTGTGGTAATATAAATTAAAAGCTAAAAAATATAATTTATTGTATTGAAAGCGTTTAGTTGCTGTACGAAAAGCTATTTTGCTAAACAAACTTTATTCTTTAATTATTTCAGCCACATTCAGTTTGGGAAACTAATTTTGAAATCGTGTACGGAAAAATCCATCGATTGTTCGATTCAGATTTATACATGAATGTTTAAGAGTGTAATTTTATCTTTCCAATACATTGAAAATGGAGGTCTGTATAGATCATGATGATCTCACAAAGTTGGCTGTTCGCTAATTATCCAATGGATTAATGTACCTTCAAAATTAATTTTCAAATAAGTGTAACAACACACACGTGAGTTGAGCTTATAAACACAACTTTCGTGCTCAAACACACAAGCAATATATGATTCGAATTAAATGTACGACACGTAAAACAACACACACTTCAATGATCGAATACAAACATCCCGTTCATACATTATATGTCATAGTGACATTCGAATTAACCTATACTAAAATACACCCGCACATCATGTGCTTCCATCATCGTCCGATATTTCAATATCTGATTGGTAGGTAGCATCCATGCTCCAATTGTGGTACAATGACGCGTCGTGTAGCAAACCTTCTTCTGCTCACTCCCTCGCTGTCTATTCACAATTGAACCTGTATAACCGCATTTGCATGCGATTAATTTCTTCACGAAAACAATGCAAAGCCATCTGCAACTGTTGACTAGTATCAGTGGACATGTTCTTCCCTAGTTATCGTGGGATTCAAACACCAACTGCTCGACAGTCATGCACTAGGACCTCCGATTGCATAATTTGATTCTGCAACTTAGATCACATGGTGCGTATACTGTTCGTACTGTAGCAGAGGTTAGGATCTAAAGGGTACACAAAGTCATCATCCCCAACCCACCTACGACCCATAGCAACGAAGTGGTCATGCACTGTATATGTCAATATCATGTTCATATATGTTGGATTGGTTAAATTGGGTAGAGGTATATGTATCTCAATCTCAACGATTGTTATTTATAGGAGACTTTAGCATGGAGTTACCGGAGAATGGATTGCTAGCGTTGTCACGTTGTTTATAGTCCTAACGATTGTCATTGAATAGCCATGCCTATGGTCCTACACCTTATTGACCACTCACATCAATATCAGGATGACCGAGTAGTCATGTTCGTCAAGAAGGCCTCTAATCTAACGTCTGACAGTATGTGAATCTCACTTGGATAGATAAAGAGTCACGTTAATAGTGAACCTTACTGACACATTCATATTATCTGGATTTTTAGCTATAGCAGCTTCTTCAATATCTAGATTTGAATATTCACTTTCCACAATTTCTTGTATTTGTTTTCTTGTATTAACAAGTACTACAAATATATAACGCAATTTAATGATCCTTTTTGTGAGATTGAATTGTATATATAATCAAAATGCTATGAATGAGGAGGTTATTACACACACACTGTTATTACACGCATTAGGTTCGATCAGTATAACCGACCGCATGTCATTTCCATATTGACCTGTCGTGGCCTGTTGGGGGCATGTTCGTCTGTCGTGCCCTATTTTCTGGCAAATACCACAATGATTCAACATTCGTTGTCTTGACATGTCCATCTCATTGTGGATTTGATTATTCTGCAGACTTCTTGGCTTTGCAAGCCTTATACGGTTCGAGTTTGCAATGACCACTGGGAAGTTTGGTGTCGACCAATAATCTTCATGTGGCATTGGTTATAACTTTGTTCGCCAAACTTCTATGCTGATATTGAATACTCGGGTGCAATTAGAAATAAGGCATCTACTCTTAGATCAGCAAGAACAGCAAACATGCGTGAGCAAGGGTAGTGGTAAATCTCATATTTACCGCAATCACATGTTCTGTTATTTATGCGAACTACATGGCGGTTTTAACCTCTTCCTTGGCGAACTGTCGTCACAACCTCGTACACCCCTTGACTTCTGTTAATTTAAGGCAATCGAGTGTAAATTACATTATTATAACTTTATATGTCTCCAACAAATATAATGAAAATATGATTTACCTATTAAATGGTATCAAGTCATGTTGGTAGCATATCTCCTGGTTGCGAAGGATCTTTTCTTGCACCGAATTCAGATATACATTTTTATTTCGGTGCATGTTCTCAGTACGACTCCTCATTCTTTCCAAATACTTAACCAGTCGATGGAAAGTTGTTTCCACATAAGCAGTGATGGGCATATTTCGAGCTCCTTTCAATATGTCATTGAAAGCCTCGGCATAATTCATGGTCGTTACCCCCAACGAGCGCCACCATCAGGGGAAAGAGTCCATTTCACAGGGTCTATACGGGTCAACCATCTCCACCTAACTCGCTCAAACTTTTGATCTCCTCCATCTTCATGTTGAACTTTCTCTTTTGATATTCCATGGCAGCGGCCCAAACTAAGGATTTGAGTGGTGCTTCTTGAACTTCTCATTGAAGTTACTTTGTATGTGCCGAATACAGTACCTGTGATACCCTTCTAGTCTAATAGCTGGGTTCTCCCAGTACTGGGTAATAGCATTGTTTATGGCGACGTGGCGATCAAAGAGCAAAGTTACCCCTTTCTTATCGAGGACAATATGCTTCTTAAGGTTGATGATAAACTAGAACCACCTCTCAGTCGTCTCCTCATCTACAACAGAGAAAGCTAGCGTGAACATCTTCATATATGTAGTGACTCTAGTCGCGATAGGCATTTTTCCTTTGTACTTGCCGTACAAATAGGTACCATCTATGCATATGATAGGTGGGCAGTGTCTAAACCCACCAAAGGACGGCTTGAATGCCTAGAACACACAGTTTAATGCCTAGGATTATACGTCTGCAATGCATTCATATATTTAGGCAACTTACTGTAGATCTCATCCCAGTTTTTGAATACCATTTTGACCGCTTTCGTCCTCGCTAACCATGCCTTCTTGTATGATATTTGGTACTTGTAAATGGAGTTTACAGTTGTCAATATAGTCGCCAAAGCTATCTCTGGATTTTTCTGCAAAATTTTAATAAATTTGTAAATGGTTAAAGAGTTTAAGTATGATGAACGACATAAATCAGATGCAAAGTTATTAATCTTACCGCGATGTCAGCTGTGATGGATGTAGCAATAAATTGGGAGTTTAAGTTATGGTGGTCCCAATGCATCCTCCCGTATACGCAGTGGTGATCACCTGCATATTGAGTTATCTAAAGTACCCATGACTACTCTTTCTGCCGGCACAAAGCCGCTAACTGCAGTTATTTTTACATTTGACCACCCAAGTTGATTTTCTCGAATCCACGACTTTAAACTATCGGTTGTTCTTTATGTGATGCAGCTTCACAGCTGTTCGGAGGTCATTTTTATCTCTGAACAACATACCCTTGCACAGCTCAGCCATTTCTGGACTTCAAACCCTACTGCAAGAGTAAATATTGCGTGAAGTAATGGATCCGTCATTTCCCATATCTACATTCTGAAAGAATGGGATGTCAGCTGATGTAGAAGAAGGGCCAGCCACTTTGGTGGTATCACTTCCCCCTTCTCCAACGCGGCTAACGTCTTCTTCGTCATCCTCAGCATCAGCACCTTGCTCAGTACACATTAACAACGTGTTTAGGTCTTCATCCGAGTTTGACAACGCACCTCTATTGTTGACATTCAATTCGTAGTCGTCTTTTGGCTCTATGTACTTTACAAATTGCTCCACTATTGTCGCAGTTGTATCTTGCCCAACGGTTGGACTCAAAGGGAACAAAATGTCCATGAATGATGATGACTCCCCTCTATCAGGCACTCTTGCAATCGAACGCACTATGCTGGTATTGCTTGCGGTCGATATTTCCAATGAAAATGATATATCCAATTCGGTGTATGTAGCTAGGTTATAACCCCGAAAGTCATCCTCGAAATATGAACCAGCCGCATCTCCTGGTTGCATCAATAGTTACATAAATATTCTAGAACCATGCATGAACATTTTCAGGTCAACCGCTGGGCTTTCAATGTCTATGTAAAACTCAAGATAGTTCTCGGGGGTACCCTTAGCCAACACTAATAGCGTATCCAACGTATCATCGCCATTTATCGGCATGATCTTGTACTTAGTGACCGAACGGACCTGTGTGTGAGACAACCTGCATTTAAATTTTAGACAATAATTGCCACTATAAGGAATCACCTTTGGCAATATCATTGCTTCCAGCTCAACAAGTGTGGTTCTCTGGGGGACATTATAAAACCCCTTTGGTTCAGTATCGTAAGATATACCTTCCTCTCGGTTATTGATGATGTTTACCCCCAGTAAAACATAATTTTCACCATGTAATAACCCAAACCCGGGGTCTCACTCTCAAGATAAGAAGTCAAACATGTATTAAATATATCGTCCTCACACTTACAACACATGGTTCCAACACCATAAACATGTAATATACTACATGGTCCAAAAAGAACAAAAAGGAAGACTACAGATCTTCCACTCCATCTGGCTCCTCCTGGTCAACCTGCATGATCATAAACACCTGAAAAATATTTTCAAATCCAACATAGTGAGTCAAAGCCCAACAGAAACTAGACAAACATGTAATAAAAGCTAAACATACTAACAAAATAATATGAAGGTTACGACTCTCTCGAGCCACAAAAGGTTTTACATGATCAAAACGAAATGCGAAAAGATATGAAACTTTTCGACTCACACGAGCCTTGAAAATAGTTTTCATAAAAATTCACAATGATTCACATGCAATCTATGCAATGCAACTTCTTGGGCTTTCACCGAAGGATCGCAGCCCCATCTAATGCACCTTTTTAGACTTTCACCGAAGAACCACAGCTCCATCTAATGCACCTTCTTAGGCTTTCACCGAAGAACTGCAACCCCATCTAATACATCGTCAACCAGAGTTAACATTCATCCAACCATGAACAAATATCATGCTTCACATGCAACCCGCGCAACACACGCAACACATGCAACACGTATAACACACACCACACATATAGCCCAAAACCATATATCCGCCCGTCATTATGCATGTATAAAACCAGAGTTTTAATGTACAAACCATTTGCAAACACCACGTCTTACAAAATCACGTCATCCCTGAAGAATGAAAAAAAAAAACAAAAACAACCCCTAAGGCCTCATCACAACAAGCCAAAAAAGAAAGAAAAACACCTCTACAAGAGTTTAGTCGACTAAACACGACCATTCAGTTGACTGAAAAGCTATTGGAATCTCAAAAAAATTCCAGTGTCCCAAGTCAGTCGACTGAACTACCCACTTCAGTCGACTGAACCACCTTACTGTCTATTCAGTTGACTGAACTCCCCACTTCAGTCGACTAAATGTCAGAGAAAAGCAAACCCTAGCCGACGGAAAAAGCTTCACAGCCCAAATCGAACCAAACAAACCCACCTTTTGAAAACCTCGGATATACACGAGTCCAACAACATGTAACAAACCATGAAAACCCAACAACCTCATAAAGAACACTTTAAAATCCCCTTTTTTTATTCAACCAAACCAATTTCAAGAATAAAAACCAACTTTTACGAACATAAAACAACTTTTCATGCATTTAGACATGGTAAAAATACATACAATTCCACGTAGGACCCCTTTAAGATATGAGAGTTTAGGATCCTACCTCGTTGAGTTAAAAACTCGACGCTTCAAAATTCATGAAAAATGAACATCGTCGAAACGAGATTTCGTCAGAATGAACACGAAACCCTTGGCGTGGATAACAAGGATCCGCTATTTGATAGCCAAAAACCAAGCTCGGCCCCCCAAAAAGTTAAAGAGAAGACAGAGGTTTTGATTTAGTTTCAAAGGATTGAGAGAAAAATATCTAACAAATATCTAAGGGTTGATATTTATAGGGTCCACCGAAAATATCTGTGAGACCCTGACCCTTTTTAATTTTGGTAATGTTTTGACGTGCTAATTATTATTTTTACAATAGCATGTTTATATGCGTTTTATACTTGTTTGGGCTTAGAAATGCAGGTTAGGTTGGTTACTGGGGCGGTTGGGCGTTGTGGTGTGAATCTCAAAAAAAAAAAAAAAGATACTTTCGTGGCCTATAAATATCTAGTCTTAGATATTTTGGTGAAGATATTTTTCCAAAGCTCGGAGGCTAAGTTTTTTTTTCCAAAGAAAAACATCTGCCTTTTGTCTAGTTTTCTTAGAGCTCAGGACTTTGTTTTTGGCGATCGGGTAGCGAATCATTGCTATCGGCACCGAGAGCTACGCGCTCATCCAGACGGAATTTTATTTCGACGAAGCTCGTTTTTCATGGAGTTCGAGACTTCGAGTTTTTGACTCAACAAAGTAGAATCCTAGACTATTTTGTCTTTAAAAGGTGCTACGTGCAATTATATGTGTTTTTACCGTTTAAAAATGTATAAAACGTTGGTTTATGTTTCAAAGGTTTGATTTTGGTTCAAAATCGCTTTTGGTTGATTTTGGTTGGATAAAAAGGAGTTTGAGGCTTTTCTTTCAGTGTATCTTTGTTGTTTTGGGTTTGTGTATGCCTGTGGATTGCAAATGGGGTGTTTAGCTGGTTGAATTTGAGGCTGAGAAGCTTTTTCCGTCGCTAGAGTTTGCTTTTCACCATCACCCAGTAGCCTGTTCAATAATTTGAAAACTTTGCTTTTTGTGTCGACACATTTTCTGTTTGTGTCGACCCCTCTGCTGTTTGTGTCGACACATTTTCTGTTTATGTCAACCCTTTTCTTCCTATTTGTGTTTGACGCTCCTGTGGCTGTTACATAGAAACTCTTTGATCTTTTATGTTGACACCTTTTGCTGTTGGTGTCAACACATTTTCTGTTTGTGTCGACACCTTTTCCTTCTGTTGGTGTTGTGTATTCTGTTGTTGTTTGTGTCGACACCTTCGCTTCTTATGTCGACACCTTCGCTAGTTGTGTTCACACATTTCTGTTTGTGTTGACACTTTCGCTGGTTGTGTTGACACCTTTTCTGTTTGTGTTGACACTTTTTCTGTTGGTGTCAACCCTTTTCTTCCTTTGTGTGAGAAGAATTTTGAGATCGTGGTGAGTTCTATGAGCCCTTAGTTCACTAGAATGTCATATTTTATGTTTTAAACCATATTTGTTTGGATAAAAAGCGTGTTTTGCACTTTTTCTTGGTTATTATATGATATGACTTGTGGATATTTGGTTTTCAAATGGTGGTTTTGAAAACGATGGATTTGTGAAAATCTCGACAAACTGTGTTTTAGAGGTTTGGAGCTAACCCTCGGGGTTGAGTATCAGATTTGTATCATTTTGATAAAAATGGTGGGAACATTTTTGAAATGTTTTTGTTTGATCTCCGTGCTTGATGGATGGATCTTTATACATGTTTAATGTATAATTGTGAAAATATTTTTATAGTCGAGCTTCGGACTGATTTTGAAATGATTCTCTAGATGTGCTGGGATAATGAGTATTTGGCACGAGTTTCCTTCGGTGGGAGTCCAGAAACGTGCGCAGAGTAGGTACCTTTATCCTTCGGGGTAATTCCCGTAAAGAAGGGGTGGGTGCTTTTTTGTCTCTAGAGTTTTGGGCCCGTAAATGAAGTGGTTTACATTGTGGTGGCTACATATAGAACTTGTCATTACCTAACAGGTCTTAAATGAATCAGGGATAGGTAATGGATAAGAGTCTATAGTTGTTATCTCTGTCCCTTTTGATAGAGTCGGTACATAGGAATTATTTTCTTTTCCTTGGCTGTGTGATCCGAGTGGAAAATAAAGTTTTGCTTACTATTTTTTTAATAGTTAAACGTTGTTTGCATTGTTGAAATGCCTAATTTTGAGGATGGAAAACTATTTTAGAGGCTTCTGGGAGTCTGATGAAAAACTTGGAGTTTTATGAAGTAAAATCGTTTTTAGCTCATGTGGTTGGGTTAACTTTATGCTATGTGATTGCATATCTTGCTTTACGGCATTATAGTTTGTTTCTATTGGGTTTCGGCTCATGTTGTGGGATTTGTTAAAATATTTTTTAAGTGAACGTGGTCTTGTAGGTTGACCTTGAGGTGCCCGAAGGTGGGTGATGACAAAACTTTTGTTTTATCTTGATAGTTAGTTTATACCTTTTGTATATGCTTCATGTTGTAAAGCATGTATATTTCTTATGGCCGTGGGTCGATGTATGCATGTCTAATGCTTTCGAGAGAAACCTTGGGTTTGTTTTATTTTGGTTTTGGTGGTTGTTCATGGGTTTTTCACGTGACTCGGAGTTTGGGGCGTGACAACTTGGTATCAGAGCACTAGGTTCGAATACTTATGAGCTGTCGGAAGACGGTGCATCACCTTGTAAGGAAAGATGTGTGTGTGCTTGGTTACCTATGTTTATGTTCTAACATGAGCATGATAGCTTGTCATGCATATATGAGTATGGAGTTTGGACCTTAGGGTTGATTAGTCTTTCCTTCGAGCATTTGGACTAACAAACTTGGGAGCCAAGGTAAAAACGCATTTCGCGGACGTGATTTCTAGCAAGAAATCTAAGTATGTTATCCAAAGTGACGCGTCATTCTTATTGGTTCTCCTCAGTATGTGTGGTGTGTTTGCATAATTATTTTGGCTATGTGTTAGCATGATTATGTGGCATGTGTTAGAAAGAACATGATAGATCGACCTTAGGGTGTTGTGTTTTGTATTTCTTTTATATATGAACCAAACACCCTTGGAGATGACGAGTCCGTGGTTTGGGTCTTGGATGTGCGACTCGGTTGCAGTGGTTGGTGAAAGATAAGGTAATGGATTGAGCGTCGATTGCTTGGTGTGTTGTAAAACTCATCGGTGAGTTGGGTTTAGCCGTGTGAGGTTGGCCGCGGTTGGTAAACTGTTGAGTGTTAATATGACCAGAGTTTTATTCGGGTGTAGTTGAAGCATGGTTAGTGGCTTGATTATGGTAGGTGGCTCCTCTTGGGAGTATGTTACCAGGAGTTGTAGTTGTGTTATGGATAGGCTTGTGAGTAAGGGCGATGGAATGTCGGAGACCCTGGGAATCAGTTGTTATGACTGGATATGTGAGTAGTGATAATCCCTTTTGGTTAGGGTTTAGTGTACATGGTTTTGGTCGTGTGATGGATTAGGTATGTCTTGAACGATGCTATATCATGAGCCATATACTCGGGATAGGGTATAGACGGGAACATAGTAGATGGGAGCATAGTAATCCTTGGCTGGATGTATGTTGAGATATTGGAACATAAGTAGTTCTAGAAATATGCCCTGCTAGCTGCGTGCTGTCAGTTGTCAGAGTAGTGTCTGATGATCTTAGACGTGGTATACCTTACGGAGGTTTGAGAATTGAGTTACGAGTGAGTAAGCTCGAGGATATGGGGATGAGTATGAGTTGTAGATATGTTGGGAAAAGCATGGGTCGCGGCTATGTTGGAATGTGTAAGAGTTTAGATTACAGTTCTAACATGCGACGAGTATTAGGTTTGTAGGATTCCTACAAGAATGCAAGTTCATGGTTCGATTGTTATCCTTGTGATTAGGAGATCGTGTCTGGGAATCGTGCTGGGTGCATGTGGTTGGCTTAGTGTTGAGACGATGTATCCCGAGTGTGATATGTCTGGAAGTTGTTTGTGTTCGATCATAGGTTCAAAGATGGGTATGTTGTTTGCCCATGGGAACAAAGTGTGAAGTAACAAGGTTCAGTAGTGTACCGTGTGGTTTGAGTGACCTGGAGCGATAGGCGAGAAATCATGGGTTATGATGCCTGTGATCGATGTGTGCTCGGAGAGCAGAAGCGCGGAAGGTGTCTGTATGGTTAAGGAAGTTATTAGTAGCTTTGGATGAAAGGTTCCAGGATTGGAGTTCCTTTGTTTGGCGCCGTACGCTTTCTATGTGAGCTGCTTGGACAGTGGGCTCGAGGCCGTGACGTGGCAGTGGTTCGCCTAGCAGGAGTTAGGTGAGTAACCGCAACCTCGTGAAGTGAGATCTTGGAGTGATGGGAATGTTAACATGTGTCTCTGTGTATACCTGGTAATAAGCTTGTAGTCCTATGGGATGTGTTGTATAAGGTATGCGGATTGATGGTGTTCACGTGTGTGAATGAGGTCTGAGAGTTGAAAGCATGGTGTAGCAAACGATCCGCGTATCGTGATCGGTGTTGATTACAATTGTTGACTGTGGTCGATGTGCCCTTGAGGTAAGATTTACTGAGTTCTATAGGGGCCAAGTGTTGATGAGTATTGAGTACGCCGAGATTGGGTCATGGTTCCTTGTTGGCCACTTTCTCATTCTCTAGATAAAAGAGTGTTGTTCATCTTGGTTGGATGCAGATGTTGGAATCTCGATCGATTTAGATTGGGTTGTGTTCCCTGTGGGGTCGAGTTGGTAGACCATGAATGCTTATTTTTGTAGATAAGGGAGTTGGTGTTGAGACGTAGAGTTCTTTCTGCAGTGATCAGCTGATGATCGTTAACTGTTGTTTATAGCTTATTCTGGATGGTGTGTGTCACACCCCAAACTTCGGGCCACGTGAAACACCCATAAACAACAACCACAACACCCAGCCCGAGAATACACTCTCAAAATAAATATATATGCATTATATATAAAAGCCAAACGGCAAACAATACAAGGCTCCAACACCGAGAAACATGTATTAAGCATACATGATACAGATAGAAACAAAAAGGAAGACTATAACTCTTCCACCTCTCCAGCACCTCCAGATCAACCAGCATGACCGATACCTGAAGAAAAGCAAATCCCACATTGTGAGCCAAGGCTCAGCAGAAACTAGACAACCATACAATATAAAAAAAACATGCTAGAAAAAAAATCGAAGTGCAGGTTTAGACTCTCTTTCAAGCCTTAAAAACAATTCGAAAATGATTTTAGATCATGACTCACAAGAGCCATTAAAAACAATTTCACAAGCAATGGGAAAGCGAGGATAAAAACCATTTTTCGACTCATCAGAGCCTTGAAAACGATGCTAGTATTACGACTCCCGTAGGCCGATAATCAGTATTTCGACTCCCATAGGCCGATAATACCGTTTTAAGAAAATTGGTCTATCCGTCATAATATGCAATACATGCAATCCATGAAACATATAGTAGTATACCACATAGTCAAAGGTCGACTCCTACGAGCCATGAATGCAACACAAACAGAATTAAACCGACTCTCCCCTTAGCCCTAACAACAGGTATACATAAACCTCGACTCTCACCCGAGCCCTAATAGCATATACACATAAACATCTACTCTCTCTCGAGCCCTAACCACATACAATTCATATATATCTTCTCGGACTTTCACCGAAGGATCCTTATCCACCCCACTATGCTTTGTCGACCAGGGTCAACAGATATCTTCATAGACTTTCACTGTAGGACCATTATCAGCCCTCATCACAAATCTTCACGAAATTTCACCGTAGGACCATTATCTGCCCTCCATATACACAATGCAACATATGCATATAAAATAACCATTTACGATCACAAGGACCACACAGGACCACATATCCATCCTACAACATGCGAGAAAAAAACTAATTATCATAGTTTTATAACCATAAGATCATGTATGACTACGACGTTTCACATACAACGCCAAAACCACGTTGTCCACACACATATTCCGTGCATAAATAAACTAGAGTTATAAATGCACATAACAAGTTATAAACACACATAGCCATGTAACCTCACAGCATGACGCCACCCGTCACATAACCCGACACGACATCACATGCCGCACACCAGTTATTCGATACCAGAACGACTCATCCACAAACCGAAACCGGTCCACACACCGGGATAACCAAACCACGGACCTACACGTCCCGAACATAACCAACACACACACAACCGTGCCACAACTTCTCAAATTTAACCATGCACGTCAACCTAAGGACGGCATCTAAACGAAGCACCCGAGGCCACAACACGACCCCCAAACCAACACACGACCAACCGAGCCCCAAAAGGAATCGATAGGTATTTTAATCGACTAATGCCATAAATTAATCAATTGAATACGATAGGACGCCAACCGAAAACCAAGAAACCAACCAAAACCACAAACACAACACTGCCCAGGTTCAGTCGACTGGACCCCAACCCCCAGTCGACTGAACAACACACTTGAAACTCGAAAACGCCAAATAGCCACGGTTCAGTCGACTGACCCTCGAAGTTCAGTCGACTGAACAGAGGCGAGAATAGTTTTCGAACACTGTTTCAGCCTCCAAAACCTCGATTCAACGCCTTTAAACCCCGATCTAACACCCTCGAACATCCACACGCCCAAGCCAGATACAAAACCCTCGAAAGAAACTCTCGAAACACGATTTCATCCATCGAAATCGACTAACAACCGATTTTTAACCCAAAAATCCAACTTTTACAGAAAATCAGACATACGTCTATTCGACCGATAAAAATACACCCGATTACACGTAGCACCTTTATAAAACATACAAGTCTAGAATCCTATCTCGGTGAGTTCAAAACTGGACATCTCATTCATGTGCAAAAACTGAGCTTCGCCTGAATAAAATTCCAGCTGCATAAACGCGTAGACCACAACGCCAATAACAAGGATCGACAGTCTGATCGTCAAAAATTGAGCCCCAGGCTCCCGAGAAGTTAGAGAGAAGGCAGAGAAAAAACAGAAAGCTTGTTGGAAAAATTTTGAAAAATATCTTTTGAAAATATCTAACTCTAGATATTTATAGGCCTCTAAAATATTTTTTTTTTGAAAATTTTCAAAATTCGCACCACAACGGCCCACAGCCCTGGGAACCTACCCCGCATATATATCTAAGCTTAATCATGCATCAAAAATAATAAAAACATGCTCAAACGAAAATACGTAACGTGCGTCCAAAAACGCCAAAAAAAAAAACGTGTTAGGGTCTCACAACTCTACCCTCCTTAAAGGAATTTCGCCTGCGAAATTCAACATAAGGTCAAAAGAAATGACCCCGTCGATCACAATTGACACAGGTACACGAGATGGTCAGCCAAACCATTTCTAGGATATAGTCAAACATGGTCAGGCATCCTAAACAATGGCCAACTATCTTAAAGATACGGGATCTACCACTCACCCCAACCTCAGATCCTCACCAACCGCTATCTCAACACAGCACACCACCCGCGGAATCCATCACCAACTCTCAAACAAATGCAAAGAAGAAGCTGCCCCAAAGCATGCATACTCATAAAGTACCTCTGCTCGCTGAAGGCAGATCTGCATCATCCGGCACTAATGGTGCCCTTGAAGAACCAGGAGCTATAAGAGAATACGCTCGGGGTAATCCCATTCTGGCCTATCCACCAGAACTCAACACTATCGGTTGCCACACTGACAAACTGAAGTTACCCTATCTGTTCTCCGGGAAGTCTGAACTGTCGGATACTACTGTCGATCCCGTACAAATGAACCCTCTCGTGTGCCCGCCATACTCGGCGCATCCTCCCTCTGGGGATAAGTCCTGCATATGTGTCCAGTCTGACTACATCCAAAACAAATCGGCGGTCCTCCCCCTGTGACTGATCCAGTATGGGACTCTGGGACTGCCTCAACTGCGAATCCTGATGCTATCTCGGCTACGGGCAATCTGATACACGATGCCCCGGCTGTTCACACCGATAACATCTCAACTCCCTCTGTTCTAGCCTCCCAGATGAAGCTACTGATGGTGCTTGTGTAGAGAACTATTGTGGTAACCCAGATGGATGAAAGCTAGTACCAGAAGACCTCTGCCTCTTGCTGGAACGCCCACCTGTTTGTGCCTTGGTCCCATCCTATGATGTCTGGGCCTCCCTAGAAGCTCGAATCTCAGTCATAGTGTTCTCCACCCTCGCTACTGCCTCCACCAGCTCTGTGAACACACGAAGTCCCATCACGACCACACGTTCCCTGATCGCCGGCCTCAAGCCCTGCTCAAATCTCATGGATCGCAGCTCGTCTGTGCTCACCAACTCTGGAGCAAACTGGGACAAGCTCGTAAACGTGGCTCATACTGCATGATGTCCATGGCCCCCTGGGTAAGAGTATAGAACTCCTCCAAGTACAAATCCCTCTTCGATGCAGAGAAGTATTTCTCTAGAAACACCCCTGTAAAGGCTGCCCATGTAACTCCCACAGTAGTCTTGGCATATCTCCACCACTGATGAGCAACGCCCCTCAACTGAAAGGTGGAAAATGAAACCCGCAACTCATCCTCCACAATTTGTAGTATGTTGAGGATCCGCGTCACCAGCTCCAATCACTCAGTCGCCACAATAGGATCAGGATCTCCGGTAAAGGTAGGCGAATCCATGCGCCTAAACTCCCGCATCGCCATTGTAGCCTATGCCTCAGGCACTCTCTCCCTAACAGCCTCACCTCTAAAGGTCTCAACCAGCTGCTGGATAGAGCCAACCAGCACACGCAACAACTCCATCGCGTCCATCGGTCTGAGGGGAGCATTGGCATCCCCAGCATCAGGGATAGGAATATACCTATAGCCAACAGCACGACCACGACCTCGCCCTCTCATTGCCGACATCACGTCTATATGAAAGCAAAATAATACATAAGATGAAACACATCGCATGAACAAAAATGCTAAATACCTAGCATGCTAACACACAGCCACATAGGTTCATGCTAAACAACCCCACATACCGAGGAGAACAGGCAAGAATAATGCATCAATCTGGATAACCTACTCAGATTCCCTGCTAGAAATCACGTCAGCTAAACGCGTTTCTAACTTGGCTCCCAAGTTTATTAACCCAAATGCCCAAAGGCAAGACTAATCAATCCTAGGCCCAACCTCCATGCTCACACGGTGATGTAACCTCTTCTCACGGCTCTTAGGTATTCGAACCCAGAGCTCTAATACCAATCTATCACACCCCAAACTCTGGGCCACATGAAACACCCATAAACAACCACAACACCCAGCCTGAGAATATACTCTCAAAATAAACATACATGCATTGTATATAAACGCCAAATGGAAAACATTACAAGTCTCCAACGCCGAGAAACATGTATTAAGCATAGATGATACAAATAGAAACAAAAAAAAGACTATAAATCTTCCACCTCTCCAGTACCTCCAGATCAACTAGCGTGACCGGTACCTGAAGAAAAGAAAATTCCACACCGTGAGACAAGGCTCAGCAGAAACTAGATAAGCATGCAATATAAACAAAACATGCTAAAAAAAATCGAAGTGCAGGTTTAGACTCTCTTTCAAGCCTTAAAAATAGTTTGAAAATAATTTTAGATCGCGACTCACAAGAGCCATTAAAAATAAATTCACAAGCAATGGGAAAGCGAGGATGAAAACCATTTTTTAACTTATTTGAGCCTTGAAAACGATTCTAGTATTACGACTCCCGTAGGCCGATAATACAGTATTTTGACTCCCATAGGCCGATAATACAGTTTAAAGAAAATTGGTCTATCTGTCCCAATATGCAATGCATGCAATCCATGATACATATAGTAGTATGCCACACAGGCAAAGGTCGACTGCTACGAGCCATGAATGCAACACAAACAGAATTAAATCGACTCTTCCCTGAACCCTAACAACAGGTATATATAAATCTCGACTCTCACCCAAGCCCTAACAGCATATACACTTCAACATCGAATCTCTCTCGAGCCCTGACCACAGATCGATCACATACAATTCATATCTCTTCTCGGACTTTCACCGAAGGACCCTTATCGGCCACACTATGCTTTGTCGACAAGGGTCAACAGATATCTTCATGGACTTTCACCGTAGGACCATTATCAACCCTCATCACAAATCTTCATGGACTTTCACCGTAGGACCATTATCTGCCCTCCATATACACAATACAACACATGTATATAAAATAACCGTTCACGATCACAAGGACCACATTGGACCACATACCCATCCTACAGCATGTGAGAATAAAACTAATTATAGTTCTATAAATATAACATCACGTATGACCACGACGTTTCACATACAACTCCAAAACCATGTAGTCATCCCAAATATTCAGTACATAAATAAACTAGAGCTATAAATGCACATAATAAGTTATAAATGCAAATAGCCATATAACCTCATAGCATGACGCCACCCGTCACACAACTCGACACGACATCACATGCCGCACACCCGTCCACACACCGGAACAACCAACACCTAAACCTCCCTGAGACCGATTCTTATCAGAATCAAACCTTAAAATTGAACCACGGACCTACACGTCCCGAACATAACCAACACGCACACAACCGTGCCACAACTCCTCAAATCTAACCATGCACGTCAACCCAAGGACGGCATCTAACCGAAGCACTCGAGGCCACAACACGACCCCTAAACCACGACACAACCAACCGAACTCCAAAAGGAATCCACAAGTATTTGAATCGACTAATCCCATAAATTATTCAATTGAATACCATAGGATGACAACCGAAAACAAAGAAACCAACCAAAATCACAAACACAACATTGCCCAGGTTCAGTCGACTGGATGCCAACCCCAATCAACTGAACAACACACTGGAAACTGGCAAACGCCAAACAGCCACGGTTCAGTCGATTGACCCTCGAGGTTCAGTCGACCGAACCCCAAAAACATGATTCAGTCGACTGAACCTCACGGTTCAGTCCACTAAATAGAGGAAAGAACAGTTTTCGAACACTGTTTCAGCCTCCAAAACCTCGATTCAATGCCTTTAAACCCCAATCTAGCACCCTCAGACATCCACACGCCCAAGCCAAACACTAAACCCTCGAAAGAAGCTCTCGAAACACAATTTTATCCACCGAAATCTACTAACAACCTGTTATTAACCCCAAAACCCAACTTTTACAGAAAATCAGATCTACAACTATCCGACCAGTAAAAATACACCCGATTACACGTCGCACCCTTATAAAATATACAGGTCTAGAATCCTACCTCAGTGAGTTCAAAACTTGACGTCTCGATCCACGTTCAAAACCAAGCTTCGTCAGAATGCAATTCTGTCCGGATGAACGCGTAGACCCTGATGCCAATAACAAGGATTGGCAGTCTGATCATCGAAAACTGAGCCTCGAGCCCTCGAGAAGTTAGAGAGAAGGCAGAGAGAAAATAAGAAGCATGTTGGAGAAGTTTTAGAAAATATCTTTTGAAAATATCTAACTCTAGATATTTATAGGCCTCCAAAATATCTTTTTTTTCAAATTTTTCGAAATTCACAGCACAACGGCTCATAGCCCCGGGAACCTACCCCACATGCATATTTAACCCGATCATGCATCAAAAGTAATAAAAATATGCTCAAACGAAAACACGTAACGCGCGTCCGAAAACGCCGAAAAAGAAAACAGGTCAGGGTCTCACAACTCTACCCTTCTTAAAGGAATTTTGCCCCCGAAATTCAACATAAGGTCAAAAGAAACGACCCTATCGATCATAATCGACACAAGTACATGAGATGGTCAGCCAAACCATTCCTAGGACATAGTCAAACAAGGTCAGCCATCCTAAACATTGGCCAACTATCTCAAAGACACGAAATCTACCACTCACCCTAACCTCAGATCCTCACCAACCGCTATCTCAACACAGCACCCCACCCACAAAATCCATCACCAACTCTCAAAAGAATGCAAAGAAGAAGCTGCCCCAAAGCATGCATACTCATAAAGTACCTCTGCTCGCTGAAGGCAGATCTGCATCATCTGGCACGACTGGTTCCCTCGAAGAACCAGGAGCTATAAGCGAATATGCTCAAGGTAATCCCATTATGGCTTGTCCACCAGAACTCGGCTCTATCGGTTGTCGCACTGACTGAACTGAAGTTCCCCTATATGTTCCCCAAGAAGTCTGAATTGCCAAATACAGCTGTCCGTCCTGTATAAATGAACCCTCTGGTGAGCCGCCATTCTCGGCGCATCCTCCCTCTAGGGATAAGTCCTGCGGATTGTTCAGTCTGACCACATCCAAATCATATTGGCGGTCCTCTACCCTGTGAATGATCTAGTATGGGACTCTGGGACTGCCTCAATTGCTAAAATCCTGATGTTTTCTCGGCTGCGGGCAATCTGATACACGATGCCCCAGCTGTCCACACCAATAACATCTCAACTCCTTTTGCTCTGGCCTCCCAAATGAAGGTACTGATGGTACTTGTGTAGAGAACTGCTGTGGTAACCCAGATGGATAAAAGCTAGTACTAGAAGATCTCTGCCTCTTGCTAGAATGCCCACCTGTCTGTGCCTTGGTCCCACCCTGTGATGTCCGGGCCTCCCTGAAAGCTCAAATCTCAGTCATAGTGTTCTCCACCCTCGCTGCTGCCTCCACCAGCTCTGTGAACACACGAAGTCCCATCGCGACCACATGCTCCCTGATCGCCGGCCTCAAGCCTCGCTCCCTGCTCAAATCTCATGGATCGCAGCACGTCTGTGCTCACCAACTCTGGAGAAAACTGGGATAAGCTCGTAAACCTGGCCTCATATTGCATGACGTCCATGGCTCCCTGGGTAGGAGTATAGAACTCCTCCCTGTACAAATCCTACTTCGATGCCGGGAAGTAATTCTCCAGAAACACCCCTGTAAAGGCCGCCCATGTGACTCCCACAATCGTCCTGGCATATCTCCACCACTGATGAGCAGCGCCCCTCAACTAAAAGGTGGCAAATGAAACCCGCAACTCATCCTCCACAATCTGCAATGTGTCAATGATCCGCGTCACCAGCTCCATCCACTAAGTCACCACAATAGGATTAGGATCTCTGACAAAAGTAGGCAGATCTATGTGCCTAAACTCCTGCATCGCCACTGTAGCCCTTACCTCAGGCACTCTCTCCTTAACAGCCTCACCTCTATAGGTCTCAACCAGCTACTGGATAGAGCCAACCAGCTGCTGGATAGAGTCAACCAGCACACGCAATAACTCCATCGCGTCCATCGGCTCAAGGGGAGCATTAGCATCCCCAGCATCAGGGATAGGAATATCCCCTTGGCCAATAGCACGGCCACGGCCTCGCCCTCTGCTTGCCGACATCACGTCTATATGAAAGCAAAATAATACATAAGACGAACACATCGCATGAATATAAACTCTAAACACCTAGCATGTTAACACATAGCCACATAGGTTCATGCTGAACAACCCCACATACTAAGGAGAACAGGTAAGAATGACGCGTCAATCTGGATAACCTACTCAGATTCCTTACTAGAAATCACGTCAGCTAAACGCGTTTCTAACTTGGCTCCCAAGTTTGTTAACCCAAATGCCCAAAGGAAAGACTAATCAATCCTAGGCCCAACCTCCATGCTCACATATACACATCATCCTCATGCCTAACATGCTAATACGTACACGTTATCAAAGCATCTAAACACATGCAGTCAAGCACATGCAATCAACCTCACACGGTGAAGTAACCTCTTCTCACAGCTCTTAGGTATTCGAACCCAGGCCTCTGATACCAATCTGTCACGCCCCAAACTCCGGGCCACGTGAAACACCCATAAACAACAACCACAACACTCAGCCTGAGAATGTACTCTCAAAATAAATATACATGCATTGTATATAAACACCAAACGAAAAACATTATAAGGCTCCAACACCGAGAAATATGTATTAAGCATACATCATACAGATAGAAACAAAAAGGAAGACTATAACTCTTCCACCTCTCCAGCACCTCCAGATCAACTACCGTGATCGGTACTTGAAGAAAAGAAAATTCCACATCGTGAACCACGGCTTAGCAAAAACTAGACAAGCATGCAATATAAACAAAACATGCAAGAAAAAAAATTGACGTGCAGGTTTAAACTCTCTTTCAAGCCTTAAAAATAGTTTAAAAACGATTTTAGATCGCGACTCACAAGAGCCATTAAAAACAATTTCACAAGCAATGGGAAAGCAAGGATAAAAACCATTTTCAAACTCATTAGAACCTTAAAAACGATTCTAGTATTATGAATCCTGTGGGCCAAAAATATAGAATTTTGACTCCCATAGGCCAATAATACAGTTTTAAGAAAGTTGGTCTATCCATCCCAATATGCAATACATGCAATCCATGATACATATAGTAGTATGCCATAGAGGCAAAGGTCGACTCCTACGAGCCACGAATGCAACACAAACAGAATTAAACTGACTCTCCCCTAAGCCCTAACAACAGGTATACATAAACCTTGACTCTCACCCGAGCCCTAATAGCATATACACATCAACATCGACACTCTCTCGAGCCCTGACCACAGATCAATCACATACAATTCACATCTCTTCTCGGACTTTCACCGAAGGACCCTTATCCGCCCCACTTTGCTTTGTCGACCAGGGTCAACAGATATCTTCACGGACTTTCACCGTATGACCATTATCAGCCCTCATCACAAATCTTCACCGACTTTTACCATAGGACCATTATCTGCCCTCCATATACATAATGCAACACATGCATACAAAATAACCGTTCACGATCAAAAGGACCACATAGGTCCACATACCTATCCTACAATATGCGAGAATAAAACTAATCATAGTTCTATAAACATAAGATCACGTATGACGACGATGTTTCACATACAACGCCAAAATCACATAGTCCACCCGCATATTCTATACATAAATAAACTAGAGTTATAAATGCGCATAGCCATATAACCTCACAGCATGACGCCTCCAGTTACATAACCCGACACGACATCACATGCCACACACCCGTCATTTGATACCCGAACGACCCATCCACAAATCAGAACCCATCCACACACCGGGACAACCAACACCTAATCCAGAGATCAACACCTGGACCTCCCTCAAACCGATTCTTACCAAAATCAAACCTTAAAACCAAACCACGGACCTACCCATCCTGAACGTAACTAACACGCACACAATCGTGCCACAACTCCTCAAATCTAACCATGCACGTCAACCCAAGGATGACATCTAAACGAAGCACCTGAGGCTATAACACGATCCCTAAACCACCACACGACCAACCAAACCCCAAAAGGAATCCACAGGTATTTGAATCGACTAATCCCATAAATTAATCAATTGAATACCATAGGACGCTAACCGAAAACCAAGAAACTAACCAAAACCACAAACACAACACTACGCAGGTTCAGTCGACTGACCCCAACCCCCATTCGACTGATCAACACACTAGAAAATTGCAAACGCCAAACAGCTACAGTTTAGTCGACTAACCCTCGAGGTTCATTCGATCGAACCTAAAAACACGATCCCGATTCAGTCGACTGAACAGAGGTGAGAACAATTTTTGAACACTATTTTAGCCTCTAAAACCTCGATTCAACACCTTTAAACCCCGATCTAACTCCCTTAGACATCGACACGCCCAAGCCAAACACCAAACCCTCGAAAGAAACTCTCGAAACACGATTTCATCCACTGAAATTGACTAACAACCGATTTTTAACCCAAAACCCAACTTTTATAGAAAATCAGATCTACAGCTATCCGACTGGTAAAAATACACCCGATTACACGTAGCACCCTTATAAAATATACTGGTATAGAATTATACCTCGGTGAGTTCAAAACTTGACGTCTTAATCGACGTGAAAAATCAAGCTTCACCGAAATAGAATTTTATCTGAATGAATGCGTGACCACGACGCCGATATCAAGGATCGGCAGTGTGATCAGCAAAAATCGAGACCCAGGCCCCTGAGAAGTTAGAGAGAAGACAGAGAGAAAACAGGAAGCTTGTTGGAGAAGTTTTGAAAAATATCTTTTCAAAATATCTAACTCCAGATATTTATAGGCCTCCAAAATATCTTTTTTTTGAAATTTTTCAAAATTTACACCACAATGGCCCACGACTCCAGGAACCTACCCCGCATGTATATCTAAGCCCGATCATGCATCAAAAGTAATAAAAATATGCTCAAATGAAAACACGTAATGCGCAGTCGGAAATGCTGAAAAAGAAAATGGGTTAGGGTATCACAGTGTGGGTATGGTTGTACTTCTAGCTCTTGGCAAAATGAGAATTTTGTCAGAATAGTGCGACTATGATATTCACGTAGCAAGTTTCTGATAGACTTTTGTGAGTCTAGCTTCATGTTCTGTTTGAGGCTTTGGATTGCTCAGAGTTCTTAGAGTCGAGAGTGGTCGTCGACTGTGGTAAGCATTGTGCTTTGGCATAACTGTTGTTCAGATGGTGGTCTCAAGAGTATGATACAGTATGAATCAGGAAGGATTCGATGTTTGAGAAGCCTTGGTTGGCGTGGCCTGTTTGGACCAACGCAATAGTTTGGTTGTAAGACGCAAGTCTTGGTTGGTGTGTTGGGTTCGAATATTCTATTATTATTGACTCAAGGAAGTGATGTATATGTTATGAGTTGAGGTTGATTTGTAGTTTTGGTAATAGTGATCTGATGGCGTGATTTTGAGATGTGTAGGGACTTGCTATTGCACGAGAGACATGATTGGGATGGTGTAAGTTGTTAGATACCTATGAGATGTTCCGTCTGCATGACGTGTCTGGTCGAGTGGCTCGTTGGGATCAGGTGACCTTGTGGCTGTGATGCCGAATTGGTTTTTAGTTGTGTAGAACCTTGTCTGGGATAATGGTGTATCATCTGGTGTTTCTTCAGGTGAGATGAAGGTTGAGATGCAATACGTTCCTTGGTATTCTAGGTGAGTAAGGTGAGCTTCTCTCTAGAGTTGGATGTTTGTGTTATTGCTCGTGGATGGGCGTCGTGTCAACTACGTGGTGGCGTTGTTAGCATCAGCAAGGTATTGATGTGGTATCAAAGTCGGTGGTCATCTAGTGATCATTAGAACTTGAGTAAAGTTTGTGCGTGGAGTATGTGACTTTGTGTGACCGATGTTAGGTTTCGTCGTTGTGTGTTTAGACGCGTGGAGATAGTCCTTGATGTGCATTGTGAGGTGTGATTGAGTCGGTATGTGGCAGTGGGAATGAGGGTGATAGTCTCTATGTCCGGAAGTAAAGGGTGTTTTGGGACCCGGTTCCATGGTGGATTGGTCTCATGTTATGCATGTGTCGTTGGAGTGGATTGCGTTCGGCAAGAGTTATGTTTCAAGGTTTTGGTAGTTGAGTTGGATCTTGATCCGATGTTTTATGGATGTTTCATGGATGACAGTAGTGTTAGTGAAACTTACCCGTGCGAGTAGTCAGTATGGAAGTTGATTCTTAAAGTCGTGTTTACCATATGTGACAATAGTCTTAGGGGTTTCAGTTGCTGGAACATTTTTTGCTATTATACAGTGTTGCTGGGTTTGCATAAGAGATTATTGATGGTTGATGAGCTGGTGTTGGCTTGAGTTTCAGTGTTGAATTTCGGGGATGAAATTCCTTTAAGAGGGGGAGAGTTGTGAGACCCTGACCCTTTTTAATTTTTATAATGTTTAGACGTGTTATTTATTATTTTTACAATAGCATGTTTATATGCATTTTATATTTGTTTAAGCTTAGAAATGCATGTTGGGTTGGATACCGGGGCCGTTGGGTATTGTGGTGTGAATCTCGAAAAAAAAAGATATTTTCATGACCTATAAATATTTACCCTTAGATATTTTGGTGGAGATATTTTTTCAAAGCTTGAAGGCTAAGTTTCCTTTTCCAAATAAAAACCTCTTCCTTTTCTCTAGTTTTCTTGGGGCCCGGGGCTTTATTTTTGGCGATCGGGTAGGGAATCTTTGCTATCGGCACCGAGGGCTAAGCGTTCATTCAGACGGAATTTTGTTTCGATGAAGTTTGTTTTTCACAGAGTTCGAGGCTTCGAGTTTTTGACTCAACGAGGTAAGATCTTAGACTATTTTGTCATTAAAAGGTGTTACATGGAATTATATGTGTTTTTACCATTTAAAAATGCATGAAAAGTTAGTTTATGTTTTAAAGGTTGGATTTTGGTTCAAAATCGCTTTTGGTTGATTTTAGTTGGATAAAAAGGGTTTGAGGCTTTCCTTTCAGTGTATCTTTGTTGTTTTGGGTTTGTGTATGCCCATGGATTTCAAATGGGGTGTTTGGCTGGTTTAATTTGGGGCTGAGAAGCTTTTTCCGTCACTAGAGTTTGCTTACTGCCATCGCCCAGTAGCATGTTCAGTAATTTGAAAACTTTCCTTTTTATGTCGACACATTTTCTGTTTGTGTTGACCCTTTTCTTCTTATTTATGTTTGACACTCCTGTGGTTGTTACGTAGAAACTCTCTATTCTTTTGTGTCGACACCTTTTGCTGTTTGTGTCGACACCTTTTGCTGTTGGTGTCGGCACATTTTATGTTTGTGTCGACACCTTTTCCTTTTGTTGGTGTTGTGTATTCTGTTGCTGTTTATGTCAACACCTTCGCTTCTTGTGTCGACACCTTCACTGGTTGTGTTGACACATTTTTTATTTGTGTCGACACCTTTTCTGTTTGTGTCGACACCTTTGTTGTTTGTGTCGACACCTTCTCCATTTTCGTTGACACTTTTTCTGTTGGTGTCAACCCTTTTCTGTTGGTGTCAACACCTTTTTTGTTTGTGTTGACACCTTTCCTGTTTGTGTCGACACCTTTCCTGTTTTTGTTGACACACTTTCTGTTGGTGTCAACCCTTTTCTTTCTTCGTGTGAGAAGAAGAGTTTTGAGATCGGGGTGAGTTTTATGAGCCCTTGGTTCACTAGAATGTCATATTTTATGTTTAAACCATATTTATTTGGATAAAAAGCATGTGTTTTTAATTTTTCTTGATTATTACATGATATCACTTGTGGATATTTGGTTTTCAAAGTGTGGTTTTGAAAATGGTGGATTTGTGAAAATTTCGACAAATTGTGTTTTAGAGGTTTGGAGCTAACCCTCGGGGTTGAGTCTCAGATTTGTAACATTTTGATAAAAGCAGTGGGAACATTTTTGAAATATTTTTGTTTGATCTCTATGCTTGATGGATGGATCTTTATACATGTTTAATGTATCATTGTGAAAATATTTTCGTAGTCGAGCTTCGGGCTGGTTTTGAAATGATTCTCTAGAGTTGCCCTCGATGGAAGTCCGGAAACGTGCACAGAGTAAGTACCTTTGTCCTTTGGGGTAATTTCCGTAAAGAAGGGGTGCATGCTTTTGTCCCTCAAGTTTCGGGCCCGTAAAGAAAGTGGTTTATGTTGTGGTGACTACATATAGAACTTGTCATTACCTAACAGGTCTTAAATGATTCAGGGATAGGTAATGGACAGGAGTCTATAGTTGTTACCTCTGTCCCTTTTGACAAAGTCGGTACATAAGAATTATTTTCTTTTTCTCGGCTGTGTGATCCGAGTGAAAAATAACATTTTGGTCACTATTTTTCTTTAATAGTTAAACGTTGGTTGCATTGTTGAAATGCTTAGTTTTGAGAATGAAAACCGTTTTGGAGGCTTATGGGAGTCTGATGGAAAACTTGGGATTTTATGAAGTAAAATCATTTTTGGCTCATGTGGTTGAGTCAACTTTATGCTATGCGATTGCATATCCTGCTTTACAGCTTTATAGTATGTTTCTATTGAGCTTCGGCTCACGTTGTGGGATTTGTTAAAACCTTTTTCAGGTGAACGTGGTCCTGTAGGTTAACCATATGGTGCCCGGAGGTGGCTGATGACAAGACTTTTGTTTTGTCTTGATAGGTAGTTTATACCTTTTGTATACGTTTCTTGTTGTAAAGGATATATATATTTCTTTTGTCCGTAGGTCGATGTATCCATGTCTTATACTTTCGAGAGAAACCTTAGGTTTGTTGTATTTTGATTTTCGTGGTTGTTCATGAGTTTTTCGCGTGACCCGAAATTTGAGGCGTGATAATATCTTTTTTTTAAACACAATGCCCAACGGCCCCGAAAACCGACCCAACATGCATTTCTAAGCTCGAACATGTATTAAAACATAGATAAACATGCTATTTCAACAGGGTTAAAACAAAAATTAACATACCGAAAAACACCGCAAAATTAAAACGCGTTAAGGTCTCACACACCATTGCCATCGTCATTCTACAATAAAAATATATGTTAGAACTAAGAAGGTTATTATTATGTCAAAATAGAAAACAAAGCATTTTGTGGGCTAGGGTTAAAAAAAATCTTCTGATTGATTTATTTCACAAATTGGATTGAATGAAATAAGGTTGTCCTTTTCGATTTGTCTCCGTGCCAAATTACTAATGTATACATAAATATTATATCTGATAATTTCAATTGAATACAATAATCGAAACAATAATAAATGGTACTGTGATTTCTTTTACATATTAGTTTACATTGTTATTGTTTTATATTAATTTATTAAAGAAAAAGAAAGGATGACTATTTTTCTAATTCTTCTATGTTTTTTAATTTGTATTTTTTTAAAATTAAGACTTAACAGTAGATTTCTTTTCTTACAAACAGCCTTCATCTTTTTGTGTAATAAACCATTTTTTTTAATTTTTGGAAAAAATGGTTTCCAAGTTTTTTCTATCTTAAAGGAGTATATATATATATATATATATATATATATATATAATATTTTTATATTTTATCATTTTAAGTAAACATTGTATTCATTTGAAATAAATTTTATTTGGCATTTCTATTTTATGCATGATTAATTTTGATTTAAATTTGAAAGATAATTTATTTTTCGTTTTGTCTTTAAAGTGTGTTTATGTATTTTATTTTTGCAGTGTATTATTTTTGAATAAGTTGTTTTTAATTCTATAAGAAATTATTTTAAATAGTATATTATTTTCCATTAAGATAGAAAATTCACTTTCCTTAAATGATAACAAAGTATTTTTAAAAGTTATTAATAAATAAAGAAGTACAAGTTTTTCTTTGTTTTTTTTTTCTTGCGTGAACATAAGAGAAGATAAAATTGTAATTACAAATACCATACTGTACATGTCGTTAGGTACCATTTTGAAATAAAATCAATACGCTACTTGCATCTTGTTTACGTCAACAAAAAAATCTCAAAATGTAACTATGTTGCATTTTATTGAATGAAAAGTGAAGTTTTATTTCAATCTCCCGAGTTTATAATTTATTGTAACAAAAGAAATTGTAGTGACCCGACCCGTTTTAATTTAAAAAGGATTAATTATTGATTTTGGGTAAAAATTAAAACTTGATTTCGATAAGTCATTCGAGAGTATTGTGAGCTTGAATACGCACGCACGTTAAGATATGCTCGCGAAAGAATATGAGATCTTAAGAGATGTTTGGACAAAAATATGTAAAAAGTATGTGATAAAAAGTGATATACCCTTACTAATTTGTTCATAACTCTTCGTATAAGATGAATTCTAGAATGAGTTTGAACCATTAGAAAGTAGACTTCCGAGGCTTCAGTTTAAACACAAGAACGACCCTATTTGGAGTTCGGACGAAGGAGATATACTCCTTTAAAGTCGGTCTAACAGTGCAGTCATGGAGAACGCTTGAGTGGTCCCAAGACGGATTGAGCGGTTTGTGTCTGACAGAAGCTATAAGTTATAGATTTTGGGTTGGTTTTCTCATTCTCTCTTCTCTCCTCTCTCTCTAAAGCTGAGGGGTGATCTAGTGTTTAGCCTTTGGAGCTCCTTAGAGCTTTCCATGTTCGTTAGGGGTCGAGATCTTGTCGTTTCTTTGAGCAAGCAACTGTAGGAGAGCGTGGTTGTTCGTTGGAAGCTCCTTCGTAGTCACACGTTTTGGACTTCGGTGGATTGGAGCTCACTAGAGGCTTGATTCTTAACGATGGGACGCTTATGAGGTAGGATCTATAACTATCTTTGAATACTTACATGATGTGTTGTATCATTGAATTTATGAACATAAGAGCATGAAAATGGTGTTTTTGAAACCCTAGGTTAGGGTTTGATGTTAATGAAGGCTAAATCATAGATTTATAGGTGATTTAACATGGTCCTATGTGAGACCTTGTACCGTTTCATTTTGATATATATGCATATTCGGTATTTTTCAACACATTTTTGCATTTTTGCTTTAATATGCTTATATGCGTTTCGATGCATGTTTTGGTTTAAATAAGCATGCGGGGTTGGGTCCCAGGGCCTGCGGAGAGTTACGGTGAGAATTTCAAAAATTAAAAAAAATGATATTTTGGAGGCGTATAAATATCTGGAGTTAGATATTTTCAAAACTTAACGACTAAGTTTCTTCCTTTTTCTCTCTGCCTTCTCTCCAACTTCTCGGGGGCCCGGGGCTTGATTTTTGACGGACCAACAGTCAATCCTTGTTATAGGCATCGTGTTTTATGCATCCATACGGACGAAATTTCATTTCGACGATGCTCGATTTTACACGTGGATTGAGGCGTCGAGTTTTTGACTCACCGAGATAAAATTCTAGACTGTATAGATGTTTAAGGGTGCTATATGTAATCTGGTGTTGTTTCACCGTTTAAAAATGCATGGAAGGTAATTTATGTTTTAAATTCAATTTTGGATTAAAACTATTTTTCGGCATTTCGGTTGGATGAAATTGGGTGTTGGGTCTTTCTTGTGAGGTTTCGTGATAGCCTTGGGCTCGGGTATGCCCTTAGGTATCAAAACAGGTGTTTTAGAAGCTTGATTTGCGGCGAGGAGGCCAAAACCGTAGCTAAAAACCATTTTCTGGGCAAGGTCAGTCGACTGGACCCTTGAGTTCAGTTGACTGGATCTTGAGTTTGGACGGTCAGTCGACTGGACTCTAGAGTTCAGTCGACTGCATGCCTTTGTTTCAAAATTTTTCCTTTTCCAGAGGGTTTTTCAGTCGACTGGGGGTTGGGTCCAGTCGACTGATGTGCTGGGTGTTTGCCTTGGCGTTTTGGTGGTTATTTTGGGAAAAAGGTTGGGTTTCTGTTCGGAAAAAGGTTCGGTTTTCGTGAAAAACATGTTTTTGGAGGTTTGGAGCTAACCTTTGGGGTTGTGACTCATCTTTGAAAATATTTTTGGTTTGATCTCCATGTTAATGGATGGATCTATATGTTTATTTGATCTCCATGTTAATGTATGGATCTATATGTTTGTTAGATCTCCATGTTAATGGATGGATTTTTGTATCAATTTGAAAACATTTTGGTTTGGTAAAATGATTCGCTAGATGTATCGGGATAGCAGGTATTTGGCACGAGTTTCCCTCGGTGGAAGTCTGAAAACATGCGCAGAGTAGGTACCTTTTGTTCCTTCAGGGTAGTTCCCGTAAAAAAGGTGATTGGGTGCTTTATACTCTCGGGTTGTTGAACCCGTAAACTAAGCTTTTACGTTGTGGTGGCTTCGTATAGAACTTGCATTTCCCTAATCGGTCCTATGATGTGTAGGGATTGGGTAAAGGGGCAGGTGTCTATAGTTGCTACATTTGTCCCCTTATGATGGAGTCAGTACGTAGGATTCATTTTCTCTTTCCTCGATTGTGTGATCCGAGTGGAAAGAAACGTTTTGATTATAATTTTCTTTAACTATTATTTGCATTGTTGATATACATGATTTTCAGGATGGGAACTTGGGATTTTATGATGTAAAACCGTTTTGAGGTTCATGTTAGCCTGATGGAAAACTTGTGCTTTTCGGGACAGAAAACCTTTTTGGGCTTTGTGGTTGAGTTAGCTCCCACCATATGATTGTATATCCCGCTTTACAGCTTTATAATATGTTTCTATTGGGCTTCGGCTCACGGTGTGGGATTTTACTGTAAAACTATTTTCTGGTTTGGAGGTTGATGATCACGAGGAGTTGATCTAGTGGTGCTTGTGATGGTGGAAGATTTTATTAGTTTTCCTTTTTGTATGCCTGTTTGAAGGCACGTTTATACGGCTCTGGGCAATATACTTATGCATGATATACAGGATGTTTACTGTTTATGAGAGATGCATGTTGGGTTTTTATTTGATTTCAATAGGTGGATTTGAATGTATGAAAACTTATTTTCATAAAACTGGTGTGTGGTGGATTTTTCACGTGACCTCAGGTTTTGGGGTGTGACAACTTGGTATCAAAGCTTTGGGTTCGAATACCTAAGAGCCATGGAAAGAGGGTTTATCACCTGGTGAGGTTGATTACTGATGCTTGCTTGCATGTGTATAAATATTCTTATAACATGCTGTTAGCCTTTTTAGCATGATCATTTGTGTATATGTGGGTATGGAGGTTGAATCTCAGGATTGATGAGTCTTGCCTTAGGACATTTGGACTAACAGATTTGGAAGCCAAGTTAGAAACGCGTTTGGCCGACGTATTTTCTAGCAAGGAATCTGAATAGGTTATCCAAATGGACGAGTCCGTCTTGTTGGTTCTCCTCGATATGTGAGATGTGTTTACATAACTTTAACTGGCTACATACTAGCATGCTTACGTGCGTTATGTGCTTATGTTAGAAATAACATGCCATAGGAAAGCTTATCCTATTATCTACTCTCTATAGAATTATGTCCACGCTGGGAGTGCCGGGATGGGGTCGTTGCTGAGGCCGTGGCCGAGGTCGTGCTTATGTTCAGGTTCCAGAGGAGGGAGACATTCATACCCCACAGGAATAAGTGGGCGGTGCTGGCGTCATACAGGAGATGCTTGCCACTATGAGAGCTATGGTTGAGGCATCTAGGGCTAGAGTGAGGGCTCCTGAGCCAAGAGCCTCTATGGCTATGAGGGAATTTCGGTGGTTGGATCCTCTGACCTTTTCTAGGGAGCCGGACCCCAAAGTTGCTACTGAGTGGTTGGAAGTGACCACGGCTATCTTCGATACTCTGGATATTGAGGAGGATGCTTTACGCTTGAGATTAGCAGCGTTCCAACTGTGGTAAAATGTTAGGGAATGGTGGAAGTTTTCCAAGACCACGGTGGATGACACATGGGCCGCTTTTACGAGAGTCTTCTTGGAGAAGCATTTCTCGAGATCTTCGAGAGATATTTACTGAGAGGAGTTCCTCTCTCTTGTTCAGGGGAATCTTTCTGTGGTCCAATATGAGACCATGTTCGTGAATCTATCGCGGTTTGCAGTTGAGATGGTATCTATAGAGGAGTTGCACACTAGGAGGTTTGAGAGAGGCCTTCAACCTTCCATCAAGGACAGGATTGCTGCTCTAGGTCTAGATGTGTACATTGCTTTGGTGGAAGCCGCTATTCGAGTAGAGAACTCGCTGGCAGAGAACCGTAGAGTTAGAGAGAGTAAGAGTCAGCAAGGTCGTGGAGATGCACAATTCTAGAGGCATAGGAGAAAGCACCAGAGGTCTTCTGGACCTAGTTCTCATCTAGCCAGCTCGTATCAGCTATAGTCGTCCACACCTACACCTTTAGTGGCCTCGGCAGGAAGGCCAGAGCAGAGAGGGCTGATTTGTTATCGATACAGACAGCTGAGGCATCGTTTAGTTGAGTGCCCGCAGAAGGGCCAGGTACAGAGTTCAGCGTCTGTCCAGTCACGGGCGAGAGATTCACCAGTATGCTTTGGGTGTGGTCAGTCCGGGCAAATTCGTAAGTTCTGTCCCTGGGAAGGGAGTGTGCAGGGTGCGACCGGATCACTAACTGCTCCATCTGTGCAGAGACGGTAGACTCCCCAGTAACTTGGGGCCCAAACATCTAGGCTTGCAAAGGGAGGTACTTCAGCACAGTCTGTGAGGCAGCCGACCACTCAGGGTTATGGTGGGCAGACCAGACCACCGTAGGCCAGGGCATATGTTCTTGCTGATCGCAGTGCTTCCAAAGCACAAGTTGCATTTGATGCTGCAGCTACTCAAGCCATGATCAGAGGTACACTTCTAGTCTTTAGATCATGGGCCAGTGTTCTCATCGACACGGGAGCATCACATTCTTTTATCTCCTCTGCCTTTGCATTTGCATTGGTGTTACGAATAGACCCATTGGGTAGTGCAGTGAGCGTAGAGACCCCAGTTAGTGGAAATGTGGTGCTGAGTAGAGTTTGCAGATCTTGTGAGCTAGGAGTCGTCGGTCGTTGTTTAGAGATTGATTTTTTCATTCTAGGCATGACCACGTTTGATGTCATCCTAGGGATAGACTACCTGACTACCTACCGTGCCTATATAGATTGTGAGCGACAGAGAGTGTTGATCTGTACGCTGGAGGGTGACTGCTTCTACTTTGTGGGTGATCGAGATGAGTGCTCGGTGTCTATGCCCGGTGCCACTCGGGTTCGAGGGAACTTGGGTTTCCTCTTTTCTTCTCTCAGGTTGGATGAGCTGGGTGAGGTTCGAGGAGAGCTACCTTCCGTGGTCTGTGATTACCCAGATATCTTTCCTGATGATCTGTTTGAGTTACCGTCGAGTCGAGATGTGGAGTTCTCTATTGATCTTATTCCAGGAGTGGCTTCCATTTCTATGACATCGTACGCTTTACACCTACTGAGTTATGAGAACTCAAGGTGCGGTTGCAAGAGTTGCTAGACAAGGGGTTTGTGCGGCCGAGTACATCTCCGTGGGCAGCTCCAGCTCTTTTTGCAAAGAAGAAGGATGGGTCTTTGAGACTGTGCATAGATTACAGGAAGCTGAATCAGGTGACGGTCAAGAACAAGTATCCTATGCCTAGGATTGATGACCTGCTTGATCAGCTGAAGGGATCGCACTACTTTTTGAAGATTGATTTGAGGTCAGAGTATCACCAGCTGAGGATTAGAGATGAGGACATAGTGAAGACCACCTTTCGAACTCGCTATGGTCACTACAAGTTTCTGGTCATGCCATTCTATTTGACAAACGGCCCTGCGACTTTTATGGGTTTGATGAACCGTATCTTCCACCCTTATCTGGATAGTTTTGTGGTGGTATTCATGGATGATATTCTAATCTATTCACCCCTGAGGGAGATGCATGAGGAGCATCTGCATGTTGTCTTGTAGCTTTTGAGAGAACATCACTTGTATGCGAAGTTTGAAAAGTGCGAGTTCTGGATGTCAGAGGTGAGATTCCTTGGACACGTGGTGTCGAAGGATGGGGTATCAATGGACTCATCGAAGACTGATGCTGTGATGGATTGGCAGCGACCGAAGAAAGTCTTTCAGATCCGTAGTTTCCTCGGTTTGACAGGTTATTATCGGCGGTTCGTCAAGGACTTTTCCAGGTTGGCAGCACCTATGACGCGTCTGACGCGAAAGGGAGTTATATTCGTGTGGAGCAAGTCCTGTGAGTCATCTTTTCAAGAACTAAAGAGGAGATTGACCAATGCACCTGTGTTGATTATTCCAGAGCGAGGCCTGGGATATACAGTGTATTGCGATGCGTCACACGACGGTTTGGGCTATGTATTGTTGCAGGGAAGTAAGGTTGTAGACTACGGCTCACGACAGTTGAAGACACATAAGAAGAACTACCCGACGCATGATCTTGAGTGGCGGCCGTGGTCTTTCCCTTGAAGATATGGCGGCATTATCTATATGGTGAGCACTTTGAGATTTTCTCTAATCACAAGAGCTTAAAATACTTGTTTTCTCAGAAAGACTTGAATCTTCGCCAACGACGATGGATGGAGTTGTTGGGATACTACGACTTTGATTTGCAGTACCACCCAAAAAAGGAAAATGTTGTAGCTGACATGCTCAGTAGGAGATCTCATGGTTCGTTAGCTTCTGTAGTTATACAAGAATGGGATATACTTAGAGATGTTGGAGAGTTTGATCTGTTTCTCAGAGAGACAGGGAGAGGTGTGACCTTATATTCAGTAGCTTCACAGCCCGCATTGGTTGTACGTGTGTTAGAGACTCAACGAACTGATCAGGAGGCTCAAATGACACGGGATCACACCGCCAGTGAGAACGACACGGCAGGATGGGTGGTGGGTTCAGATCAGAGTTTGAGGTTGACAGGGCCACTATTTGTGCAAGAGTTATGCCGTGCTGAGGTGATACATGAGTTTTATCATTCACGTCTTGCAGTGCATCCGAGAGGCATGAAGATGTATCATGATTTGCGTCGTTAATTTTGGTGGACGGGAATGAAGAGGGATGTGATCCAGTTCGTTTCTCAATGCCTTACTTATCAGCAAGTAAAGGTGGAACACCAGAGACCAATAGGATTGTTACAACCGTTGCCTATATCTAAGTGGAAGTGGGAGAATATCACGAAGGATATTGTATTAGGACTTCCTCAATCGCCAACGGGACATGATGCTGTTTGGGTTGTGGTTGATAGGCTGACAAAGTCGGCACATTTTCTTCCCATTCGAGTGAGGGATTCGGTGGACAGATTGGGTCGGTTGTATGTTCGAATGATAGCCCGACTACACGGAGTTCGGTGACTATTGTTTCTGATCGAAACCCGCACTTTACATCGCGCTTTTGGTAGAGTCTTCAGATGGCTTTGGGGACGAGCTTGACTTTCAGCACAGCTTTCCACCCACAGACCGATGGTAAGTCTGAGAGGACCATCCAAATTTTGGAGGACATGTTGAGAGCCCGTGTGTTTAATTTTTGGGGCTCTTACGAGGATCATCTATCATTGGCAGAGTTTGCACACAACAATAGTTATCAGTCCAATACTAAGATGGCACCGTATGAGGCTCTGTATGGTAGGCCGTGTCGATCGCCGGTGTGTTGGACAGATGTGGGTGAGACCACTATTTTGGGACCCGACCTAGTGCGGGAGACGACCAAGAAGATTGCAGTGATTCGTCAGTGTCTGGTGATAGCTCAGAGCCGTTAGAAGAGTTATGCATATTTGAGGAGGAGACCTTTGGAGTTTGCAGTGGGAGATCATGTGTTTCTAAAGGTCTCGCCACGTAGAGGGTTGATGAGATCTGGCCGTAGCAGGAAGCTATCACTGTGCTTTATTAGACCCTTCGAGATCCTAGAAAGGATTGGGGTGGTAGCATACCGTCTGACCTTGCCACGACTGTTAGCATCCGTGCACAACGTGTTTCACGTTTCTATGCTTCGGAGGTATGAGCCAGATCCTTCACATGTTTTGGATTAGGCTGAGTTGCGAGTTGTTGAGGATCTCACATATGAGGAGCATCCTATGAAGATTCTAGATACGAAGGGCCAAGTGCTGTGGGGGATAACAATTTCTTATGTCAAAGTTCAGTGACTTCATCGCGGGGTTGAAGAAGCAACTTGGGAGCTTAAGTTTGGGGTTTGTGCTAGATACCCGGAGTTGTTTACCTCGTGACCTTGTAGTGAATTTTGGAGGCAAAATTCCTTAAGGGGGGAGAGTTGTGAGACCATGTACCGTTTCATTTTGATATATATTGCATATTCAGTATTTTTCAACACATTTTGGTGTATTCGCTTTAATATGCTTATATGCGTTTTGATGTATTTTTTGGTTTAAATAAGCATGCGGGGTTGATTCCAAGGACTGCGGGGAGTTACGGTGCGAATTTTAAAAATTCAAAAAAAAAAGATATGCTGGAGGCCTATAAATATCTGCAGTTAGATATTTTCAAAAGATATTTTCAAACTTAATAACTAAGTTTACTCCTTTTTCTCTCTGCCTTCTCCCTAACTTCTCGGGGGCCCGGGGATTGATTTTTGACGGACCAACTGTCGATCCTTGTTATAGGCATCGTGCTCTACGCATCCATCTGGACGGAATTTTATTCTGACGAAGCTCGATTTTGCACGTGGAACGAGGCGTCGAGTTTTTGACTCACCGAGGTAGGATTCTAGACTGTATAAATGATTAAGGGTGCTATATCTAATCTTGTGTTGTTTCACCGTTTAAAAACTCATGGAAGGTGATTTATGTTTTAAATCCAATTTTGGGTTAAAATCGTTTTTCGGCGTTTTGGTTGGATGAAATTGGGTGTTGGGTCTTTCTTGTGAGGTTTCGTGATAGCCTTGGGCTCGGGTATGCCCTTAGGTATCAAAACAGGTGTTTTTGAAGCTTAGTTTGAGGTGAGGAGGCCAAAACCATAGCTAAAAACCATTTTCTAGGCAAGGTTAGTCGACTGGACCCTTGAGTTCAATCGACTAGATCTTGAGTTTGGAAGGTCAGTCGACTGTACTCTTGGGGTCAGTCGACTGAGTGTCTCTGATTCGAATTTTTACCTTTTCCAGAGGGTTTTTCAGTCGACTAGGGGTTGGGTCCAGTCGACTGAAATGCTGGGCATTTTTCTTTGCGTTTTGGTGGTTCTTTTGGAAAAAAAGGTTGGGTTTCTGTTGGGAAAAAGGTTCGATTTTTGTGAAAAACATGTTTTTGGAGGTTTGGAGCTAACCTTTGGGGTTGAGACTCATCTTTGAAAATGTTTTTGGTTTGATCTCTATGTTAATGGATGGATCTATATGTTTGTTGGATCTCCATGTTATTGGATGGATCTTTGTATCAATGTGCAAACGTTTTGGTTTGGTAAAATGATTCTCTAGATGTACCGGGATAGCGGGTATTTGGCACGAGTTTTCCTCGGTGGAAGTGTAGAAACGTGCGCAGAGTAGGTACCTTTTGTTTCTTCGGAGTAGTTCCCGTAAAGAAGGTGGTCTGGTGCTTTATTCCCTCAGGTTGTTGAACCCGTAAACTAAGCTTTTACGTTGTGGTGGCTTCGTATAGAACTTGCATTTACCTAATCGGTTCTACGATGTGTAGGGATTGGGTAAAGGGGCAGGAGACTATAGTTGCTACATCTGTCCCCTTGTGACGGAGTCGGTACGTAGGATTCATTTTCTCTTTTCTCGGTTGTGTGATCCGAGTGGAAAGCAACATTTTGATCACAGTTTTCTTTAACTGTTATTTGCATTCTTGATATGCATGGTTTTAAGGATGGGAACTTGGGGTTTTATGATGTAAAACCGTTTTGAGGCTTATGTTAACCTGATGGAAAACTTATGGTTTTCGGGACAGAAAACCTTTTTAGGCTTCGTGGTTGAGTTAGATCCCACCACATGATTGCATATCCTGCTTTACAGTTTTATAGTCTGTTTCTATTGGGCTTCAGCTCACGGTGTGGAATTTTTTTGTAAAACCATTTTCAGGTTTGGAGGTTGATGATCACGAGGAGTTGATCTAGTGGTGCCTGTGATGGTGGAAAACTTTACTAGTTTTCCTTTTTGTATGCCAGTTTGAAGGCACGTTTTTACGCCTTTGGACAATATACTTATGCATAATATACAGGATGTTTACTGTTTATGAGAGATGCATGTTGGGTTTTTATTTAATTTTAACAGGTAGATTTGAATGTATGAAAACTTATTTTCATAAAACTGGTGTGTGGTGGATTTTTCACGTGACCCCGGGTTTTGGGGCGTGACATCCTATCTTCACATTGTTGTTAAATAAGGTTTGATTTGAAAAACGATGGACTAGGGAATAAAATTGAGTTTAAACCATGAAAATTGGGGGTTTCGGGGTCAAGGGACCCATATGTTGAAATTGAAATAATTATTGGTTAAATTGAGGATTTTGATAACCTATTCTATCTATATCTCATGAGTTGTGGTAATCGCCAGAAGAAAATCTTGGAAACTTGACTTTTGTGGCGACCGCCAACTCCATACTCGGCGATCGCTAACTTCAAAGGGCCTGACGTGTTCCAAAATGTGCCGGCACCTCATTGGTTGATGAACTCTATAAATACCGTATATCTGGTACGATTTTAGGAGGACAATTCTGATATCAGACCTCTAACGGGTCAGAAAGCGAGAGAATTCTAATACTGATATTCTGCTGAAGTACTGAGAGGACGACCACTAACATTCGGCTAGATTTTTAACTCATCTATTCACCGGAGGTGGAGCATTTTTTGAGGATTGGATCGTTAATCACTACTCCCCGACTTGAGGATTCACCTAGATAGTAGCAACTCAGATATTTTATTTAGATCCCCGGTCTTTTTCTCTATTTTTCTCTCTTGGAGTGACTGGGTTAGTTTTAGTACTTTATTCCACATGCCTGATTCATGTCACTTATGTAGTTGATTCAATTATCCCGTTTTATTTGATTAGATCATGAGTATTTTGTTAGTTATGATAAGCATGTTTAGCTTAATTAAGTTTAGCTAAATTGATGTTTGTTATAAAAACAAGTTTTAGTTTTTACTTCGTCTATATTGTACATTCACATTTAGCACCTTGAATTCATCAGAATAGTGCCAATATATCCAGCAATTGTGATTTACAATGTCATAGTTGTCGCATTTGGTGACGATTGTAATTGTTAACATTGCATCCGGATTTTATATTTGGAAAATGATTACTATGTTCTTTATGTGATATTCATTGTTTTAATAGCTTAATTTTTAATTTAAGTAGTATCTTTTGTTGCTATATTGATAAATCTGCATGAAATCTACATTTGATTAAAGTTTAAGAAATTTTGGAGCATGTTTTTGTTTATTTTGTCTAAAATCATGTTAGTATAATATTTTAGGTTATTTGGTGATATTGCATGCGGTTTATTCTATGTATCATTTAGTTAAAAATTGCATGCCGTAAGACTTACAATTTTCTTTTGCTACTTGTTTTGTTTGACGTTCTATATAAATATGTTATGTATTTTTCTATTTTGATTTTAGATGTTCTCTCTTCTCCTCCATTTTCTGTATTTACATGCACTTGCGATATCTAATTAAGAACAAATGCTGATTAGTAGAGGCCAATCTCGAGGTTGAGTGAACGGGGTGCCTAACACCTTTCCCAGTTTGTACCTTAGCCCCTGGACCCTTGTTTTCTCTGGTTACCGTTTTAAAGTTCAGTGCCTCTTTTTGTTTTTTTAGTTTCTCTCAAAAATCAAGTGGCGACTCCATATTTCACAAAAAAGGATTTTCAAAATTTAGTTTTCAAGGTGTTAAAGTATTTCCAAAAATATTTCTTGAATTCCCTTACTTTTTCAACAAAACATTAAATCCTGGTGCCACAAAGTCAACTGGGATATAATCCCTTCTGACGATAAGTAGTCCCTAAACTCTCCAAAGAGGTACGCGCCACCACGGTCGGATCGTAGTGATTTGATACTTTTACCCAAATACTTCTCTGCCTCCACCACCACCTTGAATTCTTTGAATTTCTTAAAACATTCAAACTTACGGTACATTAAGTAAATGTATCCATACTTTGAGTAGTCGTCAATGAAACTGATAAAGTACTCAAAGTCACCTCTAGCTCGGATAATCATAGTACCGCACACATAATAGTGAACCAATTTTAACGGTTATTTAGCTCTATAATCTTTGGCCGAAAAGAGCCTCTTGGTCATCTTACCCTCTAAGAAGAACTTATAGACTGGAAGTGTCTCCACTTCCAATGAACTCAAAAGCTCATCTTCTACCAGTATATTTATTCTTTGTAAATTAATATGACCTAATCGTTATTGCAAAAGAAATATTTTGTTCATTAAAGAAGGATCCTTCCTCTTACATGGTAAATTAGATGTGTTATTCAATTCAGTTAGTTGCAGTGTAGGAGAGATAGGAGATATAACGTATAGATCATCCACCAATGTACCAGAACAAATAAAACGTTTATTTTCTTAATAACTACAGAGTCATTAAAATGAACATAATATTTGTTCTTCACCAAATTAGAAATCGAAATTAAATTCTTTCTAATAGAAGGTACATAAAGACAATCATTTAATATTAAAACTCTCTCTACTAAAATTGAGAGTGACATCTCCCACTGCAACTGCTGTCACCCTGGTATTATTGTCCATACGTAGGTAAATCTCCCAATCATTGAATTGTCGAGTTTCTTGGAACCTCTGCAATGAATTGCAGGCATGATTAGTAACTCCCGTATCTACGTACCAGGTACCGGTAAATAACACAGCTAAATATATTTCCACAACTAGTGAACCGAAATTACTTTGCTTGTTTTATTTGCTGAGAAAAATTGGACGCTACTTTTTTTAGTACCGTGTCTAGTTGCAGTGAAAACATTTGCCTTTTAGCTTTTCCTACCAGTTCGTGGCTCACTAACTATCTTGAAAATCGTGTCACCCTATTTCTGAACCTTTTCCTTCTTCTTACCTTTCGTCTTAGAGGAAGAAACTTTTTAAGAAACAAACACATTTTCTGGCATCCTAAGAATACCCTCAGTAGTTAAAACTTTATCCATATTTCTTTTCTAATCTACATAGTTTGGTCCCGTTAGTTTGTTTTTTTTAGTATAGCCGCGAGTGAATTAAAAACCATTTTAATCTTGAGAATCACATAATTAAAAACCATTAATTATGACGAGTAAAATTTTGAATTTTATTTTAAATTGGTTACCTCTACCATTTAAAAAAAATTCACCAGCAGCCTGCTACCCTATGAATAGCATGTCTCGATGGGAGAACGTCTACTATCTATCGTTTGTCAAGACAGGCCAATTCCTATTAATTTTACTATCTAGGTAATAGATCGTGCCAAGTAAAATTAAATAACTGATATAGTTTCAGTCTAGTAAATAATAGCAGCGACTCAGATAGAGATGATACTATTATTTACAACTAAGTGTTAACCATCACCAAATCCCGAATCAATTGCTTCGCAATGAATCCTTCAGATGAAGAAATGATCCACACTAAAGACTATCTAGAATTATTCTTCAATGAGGTCTATACCGGCGATACTGCAATTAATTCTATTCGATAGGGAGGAAGGTCTTACTGCCAACACGCAGAATTAATTACATTACCAATGAACTAGTGATGGAAATCGCGAGTTTTATCTGTGAATAAATTCACTCTCCCACTTAATTTTTTAAAATATTTTTTAGGGTTATAAAAACTGTTTAATTAAAATAAATTTATTAATTTTGAAAAATCATATGATTCGAAAGATTTTGATTTTTTCAAACCATCTTTTCGTATTTTAATGTGTAATAAATAAAATATTTCAAAATTCTTATTTATTTAAAAAATTAATTTTTAATAAAACCAAAAATTTAATTTAATTTTTCAAGTTACACATTTTTCCAAAAAATAATAATTTATTAACATTAAATTTTTTCTTTTGATTAATTTAAAATTCAGAATTAATTTTCATGTTTTTTCAAGATATCTAATTCGAAAAAAATCATCTTAAACGTGTTATTTTGTAACAAAATAAAATATCTAAAATTTTCTAAAAAAAATTATTTTATTTTTTGTTATAAAAATTAATTAAAATTGAATTTTTTCGATTTAATTAAAATAAATAGAAAATATAAAACAACAATATATATATCATCCACGCAGTTAAATAATATAAATGCAAGATATATATGTCCCGGTATTATGATCAAATAGAAACTCTTATGAGTTTCAACTTCCTATTAAACGATAAATTTGAAATCATTCAATCTTATTAGAATTAGCGTTCCGTCATCCGAAACTTGCCAGGAATCTTCGTAACGCAGTGTTATAATTATACAATATCACTCGAGTCCCAAAACCTTATCCTCAATATTAGGGTTTTAATAAATGCTTGTGTAGTTCTCACTTTATCCCGGGTCTCAAGCTCAAAAAGGTTAAACAGTCGGGTCAGTTCTTCTTATCGAACTTATGTTCAAGATTTCGTTTCTTTTGAAATGTTCTATCATTTCTATTCGTATTTTTGAGTTCGGGTTCTTAAAGTTCGGCTTACACACAAAAGACCTGAATCGATTGTTGTAAATATAAGGTTTTGGTTCATAGTCTTAGATGGAATTAAACATATCATCGGTAGGACTGTAACATAATGCTTTAGTAATCTGTCTTGATTACGGGGAACGATAATTGTTTCGACAATTATTCTGACTCATTGTGTTAGTACATTTTATGTGTATTGAATAGGGCCACATTGGGATAATTAATTTTATACTAGCTGTATATATTAATTTACATCCCATAGTTATTATGAGTGCTTATACTTTTAATTATGAAATAATTAGTAAACACATTTATTTAATATTTGTTATTTTGATTCATTAAAATGCGTATTTTTTTACAAGTCAATAATCCCTGTGAATTGAATAACGGCTTTAATTAAATGATGGACATTAATTACTAATTGAATCTGCGTCCTGTGATCAGAATTGATAATAACCACTTCAAGAAGCTTATAAGTTTTAACCGTACCAAATCCTATAGGTGGATTTTATAATCCGGCAGATCAAATAAGTTAAGCGGAGAGTCTAAAGAATTTTTTGAAGAAGCCAATTAACTAAAAATGTTAGTATTTTAATTTAATTGGCGGGTATCTATAATCTTAACGTGGAGAAGAATAATAAGTATTTAATAACAGGAGCTCGAATAATTCTGTTTTGAGAATAAGGCTAGGAGTGCAATTATAATTATTTAGTGGAATAAATTATAATTTATATTTTTATAAAATTAATTCTAGGTTGAGGTAGGATTTCATAATTACATTAGAAGTGTCACGCACCTAAACTCCAGGTCACCTAGTTCTACGCAAGAAACAACACCTAACCCGATGTTTCACTCACAAGATAAAAGACATACATACATTAAATATAATTGCCAACAGCCTTACAATATATGGTTTCAACACCATAAGCATGTCAAGCATTACATGGTCCAAAAGGAAACAAAAAGGAAGACTATAGATCTTCCGCCCCTCCTGATCAACTTGTGCGACTGTATGCACCTGAAAAACGTTTTCAAATCCCATACCGTAAGCCAAACCTTAAAAGGAAACATACTAAATATGAAATAAAAGCTAAACGTGCTAAAGCTAAAAAATATGGATATTTCGACTCACACGAGCCTTAAAAATAGTTTGATATATATATACACATATACTACAATGCTTCACATGCAATCCATATATGTATCAATTCTCACGAGCCCCAGAAAAAGTTTTATAAAATCCACGATGATTCACACGCAACACGTGTATCTTTTCGTGCTTTCACCGAACGACCGTAGCCCTAACTAATGCATCTTCTCAGGCTTCCACCAAAGGACCGCAACCTCAACTAATGCAGCGTTGACCAGAGTCAACATTCACCCAACCATGAACAAACATCTTCTTGGGCTTTCACAGAAGGACCGCAACCCCAACTAATGCATCTTTAAAACCAAAGTTTTAATGCACAAACCACGTACAAACACTACGTTTCACATCACGACATCACATATCACATAACTCGTCATCCACTAAAAACTCGATTTTCACAAACCTTTTCACAAATCACTACCTTTTTCCAAAACCCGCCTTTTAGAAGAAAAAAACTACGGACCTAAACACGTCGTGCACACAACAATGTGTAAACACCACGTTTTATTAATCACGTCTTCCCCAAAGAATGGTAAAACAAAAACAAACCTGCAAGGCCACAACATGACCAACCAAAACATGGAAAGAAAAACATCCCTCCTCAGGAGTTCAGTCAACTGAACCCTACAATTTAGTCGACTGAAAATCCACTGGAATTTCACAATTTTTCTAGTGTCTCAGGTTAGTTGGCTGAACTACCAACTTCAGTCGACTGAACTCCCCACTTCAGTCGACTGAACTTCGGAAAATCCCTAGCATGACAGAACAACTTCCACCTATTTCATGATCCAACCCAAATCAAACCATCCAACTCATATGCTTTGAAACCCACGGACATACACAAGAGCAAAACTACAAAAAACAACGAAAGGAGTGCCTCAAAAACCCATTTCATCGAACCGAAAGCAACCAAAAATGATTTAAGAACAAAACCCAACTTTTTGAAACATAAATCAACTTTTCATACATTTTTAAATGGTAAAAACACATACAATTTCACGTAAAACCCCTTTAAGATATGAGAGTTTAGGATCCTATCTCGTTGAGTTAAAAACGAACCTCGTCGAAATGAGATTCTGCCTGGATGAACGCGAAGCCCTCGGTGTAGATAGTAAAAATCTACTATTCGATAGTTAAAAACAAAGCTCGGGCCGCAAGAAAATCTAGAGAGAAGGCAGAGGTTTCGTTTAGAAAAAGGAAACTTAGCTTGCAAGTTTGGAAAATATCTCTTAAATATCTAAGGGTTAGATATTTAAAGGCCCCGCTCGAAAATATATTTTTTTTTGAACTTCGCACCACAATGCCCAACAGCCCCGGGATCCAACTCAACATGCATTTTTAAACCTGAACATGCATAAAACGCATACAAACATGTTATTACGAAAACAAGAAACGACACGTCGAAACATCGCAAAAATTAAAATGGGTCAGAGTCTCACAACTCTACCCCCTTAAAGAAGTTTCGTCCTTGAAATTTGCCACAAGGTGAAAAGAAAACCACCTCGTCGATCGCAATCGACACAGGTACGATAGGTGGTCAGCCACACCATTCCTAGGACCTGGTTAAACATGGTCAAACTCCAAACAGCAACTAACCACCTCAAAGACACAGGATCTACAAACTCATCCCAACCCAACATGCTGGCCGATCGAGGTCCCTACACACAACGTACCACCCACAGAGTCCATCTCCCACTTCAAAGAAGATGAAATGAAGAAACACGATGCTCCCGTGTCAATAAAAATACTGGCCCAAAATCTGCACCCTAGGAAAGTACCTCTGGTCACTGGAGGAGTATCTACAACATTAGGCATGACTGGTGCCTTAGAAGAACTGGGATTTGTAAGGGCATACACTCGGCCCTGTGTCATTTTGTTTTGTCCACCATAACCCAGAACTATCGGCTATTGTACTAACTGAACTAAAGTACCTCCATCTGTAACTTGGGAAGTCTAAACTACTGGCTGCAGTTGTTGGTAAATTGGTTGACCCTGCACAAACGAACCCATTGGTGTGCCTACAGTGCTCGACATACTGCCTTTCAGAGGGCAGTTCTTGCGAATATGCCCTGACTGGCCACACCCATAACAAACTGGCGGTTCCCTCCCTTGCGATTGAACTGGTACCGAACCCTAGGATTGTCTTGACTGTGGGCAATCCATTGCACGATGCCCTGGCTGCCTGCACCAGAAGCAAAGGAACTCTTCCTACTCTGGCCTCCCAGATGAAGCCACTGATGGCACTGGGGTGAAAAACTGCTGTCGTGATCCAGATGGATGAGAACTAGGGCCAACAAACCTCTGCCTCTTGTTGGAGCATCCACCTAACTGTGCCTTGACTCCACTCTGCGGTGCCCTGACTTCTCTAGGTTCACGAGTCTCGCTCAAAGTGTTCTCGATCATTGCTGCCGACTTTACCAACTCTGTAAAAATACACAGTCTCATTCCTGCTACTAGCTCCCTAATCATAGGCCTCAAACCCCTCTCAAACCTTCTCGAACACAGCTCATTTGTAACCACCAACTCTGATGCAAAATGGGATAGATTAGTAAATCTGGCCTCGTACTACATAATACTTATCGCCCTTTGAGTGAGAGCATAAAACTCCTCTCTGTACAAGTCCCTTGAAGAAGCCAGAAAGTAGTTCTCTAGAAAAACCCTCATAAATGCTGCCCATGTGCCCTCCACAATATTTTTGGCATATTTCCACCACTTGTGGGCGGGACTCTTGGCTGAAAAGCAGTAAAAGAAACCTACAAATCTTCCTCAACTTTTTGTAGTGTATCAAAGATCCAGGTCACAAGTACCAACCACTCCATAGCTACCATAGGATTAGGATCCCCAGCAAAGGTAGGAGGGTCAAGACGTTAAAATTCTCACATCATGACCATTGCCTTCAACTCAGGCTCTCTCTCTCTCCCCCTAGCAGTCTCAGCTAGCTGACGGATTGAGCCTATCATCTCACGCAGCAACTCTATTACGTCCATCAGTCCCTGAGGAGCATTTGCATCCTCAGCATCAGGGATTGGCATATCCTCTTGGCCTAAACCACGGCCTCGTCCTCTTCTCGTAGACATCACGTCTATATGAAAGAAACATAGAACATAAGATGCAGTACGTCGCACTAACATAAACATTAATCACATACACATGCTAGCACTTAGCCACATACGATCATGCAAAAATGTCTCACATACCGAGGAGAACCGACAAGAGTGGCACATCAATTTGGATAACGTACTTAGATTCCTTGCCAGAAAACACGTTGGCCAAATGCATTTCTAACTCGGCTTCTAAGTTTGTTATTCCAAATACCCGAAGAAAAAAGACTAATCAATCCTAAGGTTCAACCACCATGCCCACATATACACCAAATTGTCATGCTCACCAAACTATCATGCTTATGTTATCAAAATATCTAAACACATACAATCAAGCACACACAATCAACCTCACAATGTGATGCACCCTCTTCCTATGGCTCTTAGGTATTCGAACCTAGAGCTCGGATACCATTCTGTCGCGCCCCTAAACTCCAGGTCACCCAGTTCTACGTAAAAAAAACACCCAACTCGATGTTTCACTCTCAAGATAAAATACATACATACATTAAATATAATTGGCAACAAGCTTACAATACATGGTTCCAACACCATAAGCATATCAAACATTACATGGTCCAAAAAGAAATAAAAAGGAAGACTACAGATTTTCGCCCCTTTGGCTCCTCCCAATCAACTTGCCCGACCGCATGCACCTAAAAACGTTTTCAAATCTCACACCGTAAGCTAAAGCTTAGAAGGAAACATACTAAACATGAAATAAAAGCTAAACATGCTGAAGTAAAAAGATATAGATATTTCAACTCACACGAGCCTCAAGAATATTTTGATATATATATATATACACATATACTACAATGCTTCACATGTAATCCACGTATGTATCGACTCTCACGAGCCCCACATGAAACACATATGTGTATCAAATCTCACGAGCCCCAGAAATAGTTTTATAAAATCCACGATGATTCACACATAACACATGCATCTTCTTGGGCTTTCACCGAAGAACCGCAGCCCTAACTAATGCATTTTTAAAACTAGAATTTTAATGCACAAAACTACGTACAAACACTACATTTCACATCATGACATCACATACCACATAACTCGTCATCCACTAAAAACTCAGTTTTCACAAACGTTTTCACAAATCACTTCCTTTTTCTAAAACCCGCCTTTTAGAAAAAAAAAACACTACGGACCCAAACACGTCACACACACAACAATGTGTAAACACCATGTTTTACCAACCACATCTTCCCCAAAGAACGATAACAACAAAAACAAACCCCTAAGGCCACAACACGACCAACCAAAATAAGGAAAGAAAAACACCCCTCTTCAGGAGTTCAATTGACTGAACCCCACAATTTAGTCGACTAAAAAGCCACAAGAATTTCACAAATTTTCCAATGTGTCAGTTCAGTCGACTGAATTACCAACTTCAGTTGACTGAAGTCACACACTGTCCATTCAGTTGACTAAACTCCCCACTTCGGTCGACTAAACTTCAGAAAAACTCTAGCGCGACGAAAAAACTTCCACCTTTTTCATGATTCAACCCTAATTTAACCTACCAACTCACATGCTTTGAAACCCACAGACATACACAAGCCCAAAACTACAAAGAAACACCGAAATGAGAGCCTCAAAAACCCATTTCATCGAACCGAAAGCAACCAAAAATGATTTAGGAACAAAACCCAACTTTTTGAAACATAATGCAACTTTTCATGTATTTTTAAACAGTAAAAACACAAACAATTTCACGTAGCACCCCATTAAGACATGAGAGTCTAGGATCTTACCTCGTTGAGTTAAAAACTCGATGCCTTGAAAAACGAATGTCGTTGAAATGTGATTCTATATGGATGAACGTAAAGCCCTCGGTGTAGATGGCAAGGATCCGCTCTTCAATCGTAAAAAAAAAGGCTTAGGCCCCAAGAAAATCTAGAGAGAAGGCAGAGGTTTCATTTAGAAAAAGGAAACTTAGCTTGCAAGTTTGGAAAATATCTCCTAAATATCTAAGGGTTAGATATTTATAGGCTCTACCTGAAATAATTTTTTTTGAAATTCGCACCACAACGTTTAACAGCCGCGGGATCCAACCCAACATGCATTTTTAAGCCCAAACATGCATAAAACGCATACAAAGCTATTATGAAAACAAATAATGACACGTCGAAACATCGCAAAAATTAAAACAGGTCAGGGTCTCACAAGAAGTCCACGTCTTATTTACTCCATAGGTCCCTACTGTAACCTATAAAAATGTAGTTATAAACCATAACCCCATAATCCAGTCAATTGACTTTAAGACTTGGGTTTCCACGTCTCTGAAAACCTAAGTCTAGTCAATAAGGGTGTGAGACCCTGACCTATTTTCTTTTTCAGTGTTTTTTGATGCGCGTTTCATGTTTATGTGATAGCATGTTTTTATATGCTTTTGATGCATGATCGAGGTTAGATATGTATGCGGGGTAGGTTCCCGGGGACATGGAGCATTGCGGTGCAAATTTTGAAAAATTTCAAAACAAAAAGATATTTTGGAGGCCTATAAATATCTGGAGTTAGATATTTTCAAAAGATATTTTTAAAATTTCTCCACTAAGTTTTCTCAATTTTCTTCCTGCCTTCTCTTTAACTTCTCGGGAGCACGAGGCTTTGTTTTTGATGATCAAACTGCCGATCCTTGTTATTGGCACGGTGGGCTACGCGTTGATCTAGATAAAATTCTATTCCGGCGAAGCTCTATTTTGCACGTGGTTTGAGACGTCGAGTTTTTAACTCACCGAGATAGGATCCTAGACTCTCATGTCTTATAAGAGTGCTACGTGTAATCGTGTGTGTTTTTATCGATTAGATTGCTGTAGAACTGATTTTGTTTAAATGTTGGGGTTTTGGGTTAAAACTGGTTTTTAGTCGATTTCGGTGGATGAAATCGGGTGTCGGGAGTTTCTTTCATGGTCTTAGTGTTAGAGCTAGGCGTGCGGATGTCCAAGGGTGTTGGATGGGTGTTTGGAGGCATTGATTCAAGGTTTGGAGAGCCAAACCTGTGGCTCAAAAATCATGTCTGCCTCAGCCCAGTCGACTGGATCGTGGGGTCAGTCAACTAGATCATAGTTCTATAGGTTCAGTCGACTGAACCCATGGGGTCAGTCGATTGAACTGTGTGTTTGGAATATTTGGACTTTTTCCAGTATGTTTTTTAGTCGACTGGGAGTTGGGTCCAATTGACTGAAGTTCTGGGTTGTGTGTTTGTGGTTTGGTGGTTTTGTGGTTTTGTGGTTCGGTGGTTGCATTTTGGGATTCGGTTGATCGTGTTGTGGTTTCAGGGTTTGTGTAGTGGCCTAAGGTGTTTGTTAGATGCCGTCCTTGGGTGACGTCCATGGCTAGACGTGGGTGTTGGTGCACGGTTAGGTGCGTGGTATTTATTCACTATTGGGGTTTGTGTTGGACACGTGTGGGAGTCGTGGGTTTGTGATGGCTGTGTTGGGCGTGTTTAGGCCCGTGGGTCTTTTTGTGAAAGGGTGTTGGTTTGTGAGAACCGGGTTTTATGAGTTGAATGTTGGCCTTTGAGTTTGGCGTGGTTTTATGGGTTGTTTGTAGTCCATGTAAGTGGATGTCGGTTATGTGACGGGTGGCGTCATGATGTGAAGGTTATATGTGGTTTTGTGCATTTATAAATCTCATTTTATTTATGCATGATGTAAGATGGAAATGTGGTCTTACGTGATATTAGTATGTATGTTAGCCCTGGCTAACGATGGACGGAAACGTGGTCCGATATATGTTAACCCTGGTTAACGAGAAATGTAGATGGGGAAGTGGTCCTTCGGTGAAAGTCCGAGAAATGTAGATGAGGCAGTGGTCCTTTGGTGAAAGCTCAAGAAATGTAGATGTGGTAATGGTCCTTCGGTGAAAGCCCGAGAAATGTAGATGGGACAATGGTCCTTCGGTGAAAGCCCGAGAAATGTAGATGGGACAATGGTCCTTCGGTGAAAGCCCGAGAAATGTTAGGTGGGGCAGTGGTCCTTCAGTGAAAGCCCGGGAAGATCCTTGTGTTGTGTCTACATGTGGGTATCTGAAGGACGGGAACATGGTCCTAACGATGCAGTGGTTGATGGGTGCTTAGGGCCCTCGGGTTGTGAACCCGTAAACTAAGTCGGTTGTCTCCGTGAATGGCATTGTTTATGTTATCGTAACTCTGTATAGAACTTGCCATCACCGAGTAGGCCCTAAGTGGTGACTAAGGTAATGGGAAAGGGTCTATAGTTGTTACTTTTGTCTGTGTTTTTACTATTTTTCCCTTAACTGTGGCATGATATCTGTTAGGATGATATGCATAGTTCCGACGATGGAAACGTGATCTGAAAGATCTGTGCGTGTGACTCTAAAGGATGGAGATGAGGTCCTGGAGAGATATGCGTTGGGTGTGTTGCTCATAGTGTGTTGGGCATGGTGCATGGATTGCATGAGTAGTTTGTCGGGGCTTGTGAGCCGATTTAAATATGTACTCATGTGTTGCATATATATATATATATCTGTTGTCTTTGGGGCTCGTGCGAGCCGTGGTTTCAAACTATTTTAAGGCTTGAAAGAGAGTCTAAACTACACCTCATTTTCCTACCATGTTTAGCTTATTCTGCATGCTTGTCTAGTTTCTACTGAGCTTTGGCTCACGGTGTGGAATTTGAAATATTTTTTAGGTGCTAGTCACGCACGTTGATCCAGGGTTGCTGGAGCGGTGGAAGAGCTGTAGTCTTCCTTTTTGCTAGTTTTGAACATGTATGCTATAACATGTTTTCTAGCGTTGGGGCCATGTAATGTAAGCCGTTTGGCAATTATATAAAAATGCATGTATGTTTTATATTGAGAGTGTATTCTCGAGTTGGGTGCTATCTTGGTGGTTTGTGAGTGTTTCACGTGACCCGGAGTTTGGGGCGTGACAGGTTGGTATCAGAGCTTTGGGTTCAAATACCTAAGAGCCATGGGAAGAGGATGTATCCCGTGTGAGGTTGATTGCGTATGCTTGATTGCATGTGTTTAGATGTTTTAATAACATGAACGTGATAACATGCGGGTTATACGTAAATGATGTGTATATGTGAGCATGGGGGTTGAACTGTGGGATTGATTAGTCCTGCCTTTGTGCATTTGGATTAACAAATTTGGGTGCTAAGTTAGAAACGCGTTTAGCTGACGTGATTTCTAGCAGAGAATCTGAGTAGGTTATTCAGATGGTCGGCTCCATTCGACAGCTGGCTGAGGCCTCTATGGGGAGAGAAAGTGCACCTGAGCTGAGGGCGATGGTCGTAATGCGCGAGTTCTGACGTTTGGACCCTTCTACCTTTTTTGGGGATCCCAACCCCACGTTAGCCACTGAATGGCTGGAGCTGGTCACTAGGATCTTGGACACGTTACAGATTAAGGAGGATGAGTTGTGGATTTCTTTTGCTGCCTTCCAGCTGAGGGGGAGTGCTCACATGTGGTGGAGGTTTGCTAGGACTACAGTCGGAGGCACTTAGGAGGCATTCACGAAGGTATTTCTGGAGAAACACTTTCTCGTGACTTTGAGAGATCAATACAGAGAGGACTTCCTTTTCCTGACTCAGGGGACGATGACAGTAGTCGAGTATAAGGCTGAGTTTACTAGCTTATCCCAGTTTGCACAGGAGATTATGCCCACTGACGAATTTTGGGCAAAAAGGTTTTAGAGGGGTTTGAGGCCCACTATCAGAGATCGAGTGGCAGCATTCAGGATGCATGTTTTTACAGAGTTGGTGGATACCGCCATGAAGGTGGAAGACACTCTGAACGAGACGCGTCGAGACAGAGACTGTAGAAGTCAGCAGGACGGGGGAAGTGCACAGTCTCAGAGATGCCATGATAAACGTCAATGGACGTCTAATCTGAGTTCGTATCCAATGGGGTTGTATCAGCCACAGTCTTCTGCATCCTCACCTCCTGTAGTCTCAACGGGAAGCCCAGAGCAGTATGAGTTCTGTTTCTTCCGATGCAGGCAGCCCGGACATCATGTAATGGATTACCCACAACAGAATCAGTCCCAAGGTTCAATATCGGTTCATTCATAGGGGAGGGAGTCATAGATTTGTTATGGATGTGGCCAGCCTAGACACATTCAAAGGGATAATACCTAGAGGGAGAGTGCGTCGAGTACAGTGGGCACGCCAGAGGGTTCATTTATGCAGGATCGATAGCAGCATCCTGTAGGTCAGACTGCCCGACCGACAGATAAGGGAACTTCAGTTTAGTCGGTACGACAGTCGGCAGCGCCAGGCTATGGCAGACAGGGCAGAGCGACATTACCACGAGCGTATGTAGTTATAGCTCGCAGTTCTTCTAGGGCGCCAGTTGTGCTAGATGATGCAGATATGCCTTTAGCGAGCAGAGGTACTTACTGAGTATGCTAATTTTGGGCCAGTTTCTTCATTATATCTATTTGGGAGTTGATGATGGATTTCGTGGGAGATGTGTTGCTTTGAGGTAGTGGTTGGTGACGATGTGAGGTTGGGGTGCATTGTAAATCTCCTGTCGTTGAGATAGTTAGAAATTGTTTAGGATGCCTGACCTTGTTTGACTTTATACTAGGAATGGTTTGGCTGACCATCTCATATGCCTATGTCGATTGCGATCGACGGTTTGTTATTTTGACCTTGAGTTGAATTTCGGGGACAAAATTCCTCTAAAGGGGTAGAGTTGTGAGACCCTGACTCGTTTTCTTTTTCGGCATTTTTTGACGTGCATTTCGTGTTTATGTGATAGTATATTTTTATATGCTTTTAATGCATGATCGGGGTTACATATGCATGCGGAGCAGGTTCCTGGGATTGAGGGGCATTGAGGTGCGAGTTTCGAAAAATTTAAAAAAAAAAGATATTTTGGAGGCCTATAAATATATGGAGTTAGATATTTTCAAAAAATATTTTCAAAACTTCTCCACTAAGTTTTCTCTATTTTCTCTCTACCTTCTCTTTAAGTTCTCGGGGGCCCGGAGCTCGATTTTCGACGATCAAATTGTCGATCCTTGTTCTTGGTACAGTTGGCTATGCGTTCATCCAGACAAAATTCTATTCCAGGAAAGCTCGGTTTTGCACGTGGTTCGAGGCGTCGAGTTTTTAACTAACTGAGGTAGGATCCTAAACTCTCATGTCTTATAAGAGTGCTACGTGTAATCATGTGTGTTTTTATCGGTTAGATTGCTATAGATCTGATTTTGTTTAAAAGTTGGGTTTTTGGGTTAAAATCGGTTTTTAGGTTAAAATCGATTTTTAGTCAATTTTGGTGGATAAAATCGGGTTTCGGGAGTTTCTTTCGTGGTCTAGGTCTTGTGCTGTCACTAAAACCCTTTCGCGACCCTAATAGTTGCTACCCTTATTTGATGTAGCAATGCCGATGCAAAAAGTATTTGTGACGGCAAGTTGACTATTAGTGATGGCAAGGGGTTGACTCAAAATTTCTTCTTTTTTTTTTATTGGGATGATGACCAATGATTTAGTAGCATGTGTGTTGATATATGGAGATTTTGTTGTCACACTTTTTTGAGCCCACAAAAATGCTATATATAGCATCCATTTTTTCCTTCATAGGAAGTGAGGAAATGTAATACAATATTTGCAATTTGAGTAAACATGAAGAAAATCAAATTTTCCTCTCACATATTCATTTAGAATTTTCTTCCACACATTCAATCTCATGGGTTACTATCGTTGACCTATGCAATGCTTAGGATCTTCAGTTTGTATCGAACAATAATAACATTTTTATAAAATCTAAGCTTGTACCTATAGATATTCTTTAAGGTCCTGGTGTATTCTATTATTGAGGTGTTCAAGACACATTAAATATCATACCCAAGTCATTTTGTTTATACCTTAGCATTACACCAATTTGAAAGTATATGAGTTTCTTAGACCACAGATTTATTGAAGGTTATTTAGCCACTAAATGTTGCATCATAGCCCATCAAGGTGTTGATAATCCTTTCTTCTTACATGATTGATTTAAGGTAGGATCACCCCTTCTAAAGAAAGACAGCCCATCACTCTATATATATGAAAGGAATAAGCTCAGAAAGGGTATTAGACATCAATATGACTAAACTACACTTTGGGACTTATATGCCATGCTTGTTTCTATTATTTTCATGTATTAGATTTAAGGAACAAAAAGGTATATAGTGTAAGAAATCCCATATTAAAAAGAATACGATTTGACCGCTTGAAAATATAGTGTGTTTTTAAGTTGATTTACCTGAAGAATTTTTGGGAGTACTTATAAACATTTCAGTTGTCAAATTGATAAAACATATTATAAAGGATGAGCATAACACAGTTCACTTCAATCAACGACTTGGAGGTCATTTTGAATCTTTCATCTTTAATGAATCATTGTAGGACTTCACCCAAGACTTCACCAACTCCGGCACAAGGACATAATTCTAAGGGTAGACCTATTGCAGATACTTAGTAGTAGCTTTTTTTTTATCCATTTTTATGATATTATGCATGGATCAGACATATCATGGCAATTTCTTCTTAGTGGATGAACTTTAATTCCTAACTTTTATCTCACATCATGACATAAACTCCTTTTTCTAGTTGAAGGCATTTAAGATTATTAGACATAACCTCAGTGCTTGAAATAGAAGGGAAAATGAGTTAGTTCATAGTCATCCTAATTTCTTACAAGAACTTTTTCTCTAATAATTGACTTTGCTTTTGAAATGATAAAATAGATCTTGTTTAAATCTAGCATAAATTTCGAATCACCCAACCTCATGTTCCGATTGTGCTTTGTCAAGAAACCTTAAAAGAGCAAATAATGTGGTAGACTATTCCACAAGACGAAATTGATATACTCAATTACATTAATCATTGTCTTTGCAACCAATTTCAATAAATTAATGATAACCTAGATTGGCTAATGGTGGGATTGATTATGGTGCAATAAGGAGTAACAACAATGGTGACGACCAACAAGGCCTAGTGGCATAATGCAAAAAGACCAGGACAGTGGGCAACAAAGACCAACGACAACGAGAGCAAGCTCAGTGCTAGTGGGAATGAGGCTCAACTAATAGAGGCTAGACTAGAAGGGAGAAGG
>JAUMHN010430293.1:0-12345 GCA_032360265.1 Heliamphora ciliata
ACCGACCCCGCATGCTCAGATAAACTTAAACATGCATCAAAGCGAATAAATCATACACCAAACAAATATATGCAAAATACAACATTTTCATATAAGTCTCAAAAAGAGACGGGTCTGGCTCTCACATGACTCCCATAACTACACGCTAGGTTCCGATAGATAACACTGCTAAACATGTTTCAACCACCAGTGATCAGAAATTACTTGGTTTGTTCTGCTTACTGAGAAAAGCCAGACACTGCTTTTTTCAATGCCCAAATTAGTTATAGTGATAGCACTTGCCTCTCGGCTTTTTTCACACCAATTTTTGGTCCCTTAACTGCTTTTGGACTTGTGCCTCCCTGTGTCTGAACCTTTTTCTTCTTCTTGCCTTTTGGCTTAGAGGAAGTACCTTTCGCAATCACATACACATAACCTGGCTTCCTAAGAACACCCTCCGCTGCTTGAAGTTCCTTAAGAAGTTCTGCCATTAAAAAGCTAAGCTTATTCATGGTACAGTTTTGGAAGAACTGCTTAAAACTTTTAGGCAGTGACTGGAGTATGATATCGACCTAGATTTTCTTATCAATTTCAGCTCTCAGGATCTCCAATTCATTCAAAAGACTGATCATCTTTAGAACATGATCCCTAACTAGGGTGCCTTCAGCCATATTTGCATTCATTAGAGATTTCATGGCCACTTGCCTAACAGCACGATTTTGATCCTCAAACATTTCTTTGAGGTTCATAATCATGACATAGGCACTGAGCATAGACTGATGCTGATGCTACAAAATATTTGACATTGAAGCCAAAATATAATAGCGAGCCATCTGATAAGCTCTTTGCCACTTTTGATGGGCCTGGGTTTCCTGTTCAGTCGTCCCTACATCAGGTATTAGTGGACATATCCCAATCAATACAAGCTTGTAGTCCTTAGCAGTTAATACAATGTCTAAATTTTTTTTCCAGTCAACATAGTTTAGTCTCATAAGTTTGTTTTCTTTGATTATTGAAGCGAGTGGATTGAAAGTCATTTTATTCCTGAGAATCACATAATTAGAAATAACCGTTAATTATAACGAGCAATACTTTGAATTTATTTTAATTTGGTTCCCTTTACCATTTTACAAAAAATTCGCCAGCAACTTAGTACCCTATGAATAGCATGCCTCGATGGAAAGACGTCTTCTATTAATCGTTTGTCTAGACTGGCCAATCCCTATTAATTTTACTATCTAGGCAACTGACCCTGCCAAGTAAAATTAAATAGCTGACATAGTTTCGGTCCAGTACATAATAGCAGTGACTCAATTGGAGAGGATACTATTATATATAGCTAAGTGTTAACCATCATCTAATCCCAAATCAATCGCTTTGCAATGAACCATTCAGTTGGAGAAGTGATCCACACAAACAATTATCTAGAATTATCCTTAAAGGAGGTTTGTACTAGCGATATCGGAATTAATTTGTCCGTTGAGGAGGAAGGCTTTACTGCCGACACGTAGAGTTTAATTGTATCGCCTACAAATTGGTGATGGAGACCACGGGATTTATTTGTGAATAAATTCTCTCCCACTTAGATTTTTAAAACATTTTTTAGAGTTATAAAAATTCGTTTAATTGAAATAAATTTATTAATTTCGAGAAATACACGATCTGAAAGAATCAAACATCTTTTCGTGTGCATAATTCCAAAGATTATGATTTATCAAACCATCTTTTCGTATTTAAATGCTAGCAAATAAAATTTAATAAATGTACAGTTTTTTCTTCAGCTTTTCAGCTAAGATAGTAATTAAAAGTATTTATTTATTTTATTTTCTGTAACACATTTTTTAAAAATTAATAATTTATTTAGATTAAATATTTTTCTATTTAATTAATTCAAAATTTAAAATTAATTTCTACGCTTTTTCAAGATATCTGATTTTATAAAAAATTATCTTAAACGTGATATTTTGTAAAAAAATAAAATATTTAAAGTTTTTTTATTTAATTAAAAACTTTAATTAAAAAATATTTTATTTTATTTTCCTTTACAAATATTTAATTAAAATCGAATTTATCGAATTAATTAAATTAACAGAAAAATATAAAATAAATATATATCATCTATGCAGTTCATATGAATATAAATGCAAGATATGAGTATATCCGAATTTTATGATCGAATCAAAACTTCGAAAAGTTTCAGTCTCTTATTGAAGATATGCTGTAAGAATCACATTCCAAACTAATTTTATGTATCCCGATTGCATCAGGCTTCTCTAATACACTGTGATATACTAATATATCACACGATGATCAAAACATATCAAAATATCACGATCAAAATAGCCCGGACCAAGCCACCACCACCGTCGACCACAACACCACCACCGTCGACTGAACTGAATTTTTTGGGTTCGGTCAACCGAACTCAGGGGTTTGGTCGACTGAACAGTGCCTTTTTGCTGCAATTATAAATATCCCAGGGGCTGAGATATTTTGATATTCTCTTTCTTCCAGGCTAAGAAACCCATTTTCTCTGCTTTCTCTCTAGTTTTGAGGGCCCAGGGCTTGGTTTTGTGTTTGATCCTTTGTGGATCCTTGCTATCGGGCCCGAAGGCTTCGCATCCATCCCGTCGGATTCTCGTTCTGACGCCATTCAGTTTTGAGACGTCGAGTTCTTGACTCTCCGAGGTAGGATTCTATACCCTACTACTGTATAATGGTGATATATGTGATTATATGTGTTTTTACTGGATAAAAAATACATCAAATGTGATTTTTATGTGTAAACCTTGGTTTTAGGTAAAAGTAGATTTTTACGCCTTTTCTTGGTTATATGCGTGATTCGGGTACGTGGTATCCGTAGTTTTCAAATGGAGGTTTGAAAACGTGGTGTTTTGTGAAAATGGTGAAAAGCGTCTTTTTGGAGATTTGGAGCTGACCCGCGGGGTTGAGTCTCAAATCTTAAACGTTTTGCTGGAAATGGTTTTAGATCTCCATGTTGATGGATTGGATCTCTTTTTATACCTGCGGTGTATAAATTGTTTGGTGGGTTTTCGTAGTTGAGCTACGGTGGATTTTTAAATGTTTCCATAGATGTACCGTGACAGTGCGTGTAGTTTTGAGTTGAGCTTCTATTGCTTCTTCGTGGAAGTCCAAAAATGTGCACAGAGCGGGTTCACTACGGTCCCTTGGGTTAATCCCCGTAAACGTGGTTTGGTTATCCTTCGTCCATCGGTCGCGGCAATCCGGAAAGAAGCAAGTGCGTGGTTTGGGTGTTTTCCCATCGGTCATGGAAATTCGTAAAGAAGTCAGTTGCCTCCGTGAATGGTGTTGTTGTTGTAACTCTGTATAGAACTTGTCATTACCTAGCAAGCCTTAAGTGGTTCAGGACTATGGTAATGGGCAGGAGTCAATACTTGTTACCTTTGTCTGTACGACAGAGTCGGTACATAGGATTTCATTTACATCTTTTCTCCTCAGCTGTGTGACCCGAGTGGAGCATACTGTTTATTTACAGCTTTCTCTCAAATATGGCATAATATCTATTATGATGATATGCATAGTTTGAAGGATGGAAAACGTGGAATTTTATGAGATAAAATATTTTTGAGACTCGTGGTAGTCTGATGCAAACTTGTGGTTTTGGAAGAAAAACCTTTTTGGCTCCTGTGGTTGAGCCCGTGTGTGTGTAATTGCATAGCTTGCTTTACAGTTTTATTGTCTATGTTCTATTGGGCTTCGGCTCACGGTGTGGAATTTTGCTGTAAAACCTTTTCAGGTGAGCATGAGGAGTTGACCTAGTTGCCGAGGTAATGGAAGACTTGTTGTAGTTTTTCCTATTTTTGTACATGTACTTTTACATGTAATGGCAGTGATGGCTAGTTTTATACGCCTTTGGGCGATATGCTTATTCATATATGAGATGCATGTTTTCATTTTATGAGAGTTGAACTGTGGGAATTTTTATTCAAATGATGTATATTTTTGAGTTGATGGCTTTCCAACTGCAAATCTTATTTTCTCAAACTGTCTTTTGGGTGGGCTTTAGCATGACCCTGATGTTGGGGCGTGACATATTCTAAACTGATATTTGGAAACAAATAATCGCTATTATATCGAAACCTATGTCCCGTAGGCTCACATTCGATCTAGAAAAAATTTAATTTATCAAGATCAACCCTCGTGATTAAAAATAATTAAATCATCATCCAAATAATTCGGTCAAACATGAAAAATATGATGATCATAAAATTCGGATTAGAACATCTGCAAAATAAAGTTAGCACAGTTCTAAAACTACCCGGCCCCTTAATAAACTATAAACAAAAAACAAAACGGCTCTGATATTAATTATTAGAGGCAAAATTGTCAAGATCATTATTTTTGTAAACGATTTTCGATAAAAAACAACTGGACTGGCAATCGCCAAAACGGGTTCTAAATAAAATTTTTGATGTCGAACAATCAAAATAAAAACCCGTGCAACCACAATTAATTTAGAAGAATACCTTTTTAGTCGATTCTCCAACTACGATTTTGATTCTGATTTGAAGCTCCCATCAGACCTTCTGCTCTATTCCCTTATTCGATTCTTGAATGTAGTGTGGGTTACAATCCTTTGAGAACTGGTACTGGCAGAACCTGGTCAGCTTTAGTCTTAAAGACAAGTTATGAATATGGTTAACCTACCTGCATATTTAGAGGGTTACCGTAGGAACCTGTGGAGTAATTATGATAAAGACTTCTAGTGTAATCTAGATACGTATCCAGTGGTTTCCGCAATCAAGCAAACATCTCAGCGGTATCTATAATTATAAAAACCTTGTAGCGATTTCTGCAATTTTCATAAAATACTAAAATACAGTTCACACTATTAAAAAACTATAATTGCACTCTAAGCCATAATCTCAAGACCTTGCATTGAGCTCTTGTTTTTAAATGCTTAACTCATCTCCCCACGTTAAGATTCTCGATACCAGCTAATTAAATTTAATTACTGACAATTTAATTTAATCATCATTTTGGAATTCCTTAAAGCCTTCCGCTTAACTTATTTGATCGCCAGATAATTAAATCTACCTGCAGGGTTTGGCTTGGTCAAAACTTATAAGCTTCCTTAAGTGGTTATCGTTAATCCCGATCATTCGGTCAATAATTAATATTCACCATATAAATAATACCGCTATCTAACAGACCGGGAATACAGACCCATAAAAATAGCACCATCTAATGAATCAAAATAGGGAATATTAAATATACGCAAATCAATAATTATTTCAGGATTAAGAGTATAAGTGTTAGTTCTAGGCAACCCAAGAGGGGGGGGGGTAAATTGGATCTTAAAAAATTAAAACAATATTTAAAACCTTTTTGAAAATCTTTTAATATTGCAAACAAATATAGCAAAACAAGCAAGGATTAAAGCAATGCAACTATTTAAAAGGTTAGAGATAGAGAGATAGAACCAGACACCAAGAATTTTATAGTGGTTCGGCTTCTTCTAAGACTACGTCCACTCCTCAAGTTTTTCCTCGAGTATTTTCACTATATAAAAAGCTTCACGGGCACATTCCAAGTCTTTACAACTTCAAGACTTCGCTTGAGCTAATGAATGTTTACCAGCACATTCAAATGCCTATATCAACTTGAAGAAGATCCTATGAAAATAATTCTATGTTTTCTTTTAATCTCTCTTAAACTCTTCTTTGATGAGATTTACTCACTCACTCAAAAAATAAAGTGTGACTCACCCTTGAATACAATAAATGAAGAATATTAATGAGAAACATTCAATCTCTTTACAGAAATTGATTTATAATAAATGAGAAGGTAAAGAGAGACGAGGAGCAAGAGCTAAAGCTTCAGCAATAAATAAGAGCTTGAGGATTTTGAGTTTGATTCGAGCAATAAAACAGTGATTGAAAGTCTCCACATAGATTAAATGCTATGAAATTACTTCTTATATAAGCTCTTGTACATGCATAACCATTGGAGGTAGGTGAGAGCAATAAATGCCCAAAATTCAACCGTTGAAGTCTGCCGCGAATTTGAATCTGCGTCGCAGGTGTCGACACTAAAGCCTTTGGTGTCGACACAAGAAGTGTAGGGCAGGGATCTTCAAGTGATTGGGTCGACACAATTCTTCTGAGGTGTCGACACAAATTCTATAATCTTTCTCACCAATACAATGGTTTCGACACTTTTGGATCTAGTGTCGACTCATTTGAACTTCAACATCCGGGACAGGACTATTTGTGTCGACTCATTTTACCTTTGGTGTCGACACTAAATTATGTAGGAAGCCTTGGTAAATTTGTGTCGATGCTTTTAGCCTTTGGTGTCGACACCAAATTTCTTCAGGCGGGCTCGGGACTTTTGTGTCGACTCATCTTCTATTTTGTGTTGACACCCAAAATCTGCATGTAACCTCGGTTCTTTTGTGTTGACACCAATGACATTTGTGTCGACTCAAAATTCCGAATACCGAAAGTGAGAAACCACTTTTGTGTGGACACAAATCTTATTTGTGTCAACTCAATTTGAGCCGAGAGAGCTTCGGCTCTTTTGTGTTGACATAAAACTTCTTTGTGTCGACACTAAATTTTGATACCTGAAAGCAACTTGATAAAACTGTTAGGGTGTCAAACCATTTGTTTAAAGGTGTTTACACACTTGATGTGCTTCATGTATTCTTTGCCTTAAAAGTGTTTGACTTAATTTTCAATTAGATTTAACACAAAATATTCTTTTTCAAGAATACTTAAGTATTTTAATCTTTTTGAGAGTTGAGTCATTCTTTTGGTTAAATGTATCAACTCAAATGTTCAAAATATGTTAACACTTTCATTTTGAAAATATAAAATATTATTCTTTTAAAACTATTTATTCTTAGAAAATAAATTACGAAAATCATCAAAACCAATATCAAAAGCCCTTGGGCTAACAATCCCCCATTTTTTGATGATTATAACCATTTATCATTTTCTAAAAAACATTTGAAAAGATTTTTCTACAAGAGTTCTCCCCTTATCGATATGCCTTAAACAGAAAGTGCAATCATAAGAGCTAAGCATTCAATCAATATGATAGCATGTATTTTTAATATGATTTGCAACAAAAGCTTGTGCAACACAACAAACATGTGCAAAGTGATTTTTTTTAAAAAAATTCAAAACACATATATAAATATGAACAGGATTTGCTATGCTCAAACACATATATGATTATTCATCCAAAACATTTAACCAATCATCCATAAGCATAAAAATGTATAAGCATTCATCCAAAACATTTAACCAATCATTCAAAAGACATTCAAACATAAAAGGAAATGTATGTTAACTTTTACATCTTCGCCTTCAAAGAAAAACTAAATGTTTTAAGAATTGTTTTCTCCCCTTTACTTCACTCACTCTCCTTCCTAGCTTTCTCCCCTTTTGTAAACATCACAAAAAATTACTGGTCATCCATGAATCTTTTGAACTTCTTCTTGGCTTCAGCCTTCTCTTTGCTTGCAGAAGCTCGTTCTTTGAAAGCTCGAGCTATTTCATCCTTAGCTTCAGCCGCTGTCATTGCCTCAAATCTGACTGCCAATGTGAGGTCAGCTTCACGCTTCAAACGAGCCACCTTTTCTTCTTTGGTCTCCTTTGGCTTGAACTGTTTGCTCCAAGCTTCGCGGAGCCATTGAAGGTGCTCTTCTACTTTCTGAGAGTTTGTGTGGACGGCAGTGACAATGTCTTGATCATATTCCTTCCAAACTTGATGCATGATTACCTTATTATAATTTATAATGGAGAAAATATTGTCATCCATAGTTTTTCATAGGGCTCTCCCGGCATCCGTGGCGTTTTCAACATCTTACCGGAGGCTACGGTTAGTTTTGTCGAGATGCTTGACTTTATCGGAGAGGGAAGAGACAGTTTGATTTAGATCAAAAAAGTCTTGATCGAGTTTAGCTTGAAATGGAGACAAGGAGGATGACGAGGCTTGAATCAAAGAAACAACTTCGACTAGATCAATAGAAACGGGAGCAAAGGAATAAGTGGGTAGATCAGAGGGAGTATGAACAGATGTGGGAGGAGGAGGAGTATGAGAAGGACCAAGGGGGTCTGGCCTTACCTATAGTGCAACAGGTGAGTCAAGATCGATACGAGTAGGAGATATACCATGAGGCGGAGGAGGAGGAGTTCTAGTGGAGGTGGGGGTACCACGTCGGAATGTAGTCCAAACTCTATCAACATTTGTAATTTGCATATGTTTAAGAGTTAAACTACCATACAGATCGTGTTTTGAAAAGGGTACCATTTTTTCGACGAATAGGTTTACGCCAAAGTGGCGAAACACGGGGGTCAAGTACATGCCGTGAGGGAGAGAGGAGTTGGACTTGCTGTGAGAGTACAACATATGAAAAATGAATAAGAAGCCTAGGTCAAAGCTTCCTATTCAAGAATATACCACATGATAAAAATGTGCATGTATGCAACATCTCCAAATTTTCCCATCTGTGATAGGAAAATGTGATTCACCATATAATGCAATATACGCATCTCTGATTTTAGCGAGTTAGCCTCTAAGGGCTTGGAAGGGTCTATCTCATCGACTTCAAAAATAATTTTTACAGCCTTAAAAAAAGATAAACCTTCAAGATCAATGGGTTTTTTTGTTACAGGGAACACAAAGCTCATCTTTTGGAATGCCAAGAATTTCATTGAGGGATGAAGGGGTTAAATGAATGTCAACATCGTTTACCCATGTGGTAATGGTGATGGATGAAATCAGTGAAATGTGGGTGTGTGCATAGAAGGATTTCACAAGAGTGGGATAATAGGGTTCTCGAATTTGCAAAAGCCTCTCCCACCCGAGGCTAGAAAAGAGATTTTTGAATCTTATTTCTATGGAGCCAAAAAAGGAGAAACGATACTATGTCCGGGTATGACTTTGCAATTATCAAAGGAAGCAAAATATAGTTGACGAATTTTAGGGGTTTTGAAATTTATTACCTCGGCCATTGCAACCGACTCAGGTGTTGTTGCCGTCATCGGACCCGTCATTGTTTTCTTCTTCTTCAACGCTCTAGGGTTTGACGAACTTCCTTCGCCGGTACGTTTTACGCCTTTTCCCATCATCCGTGGTGGCATTTTGATCGATTTTGGGTTAGAATCAAATAGGGAATGAGGGTGAAGATGAAGGGTCGACATGATTTTTGAAAGAGAAAAGTAGCGGGAGTTGAACAGTTTTAGAGAGAGAGAGGAAAACGATGTGACGGTTGGCGAACCGACGCCTCTATATATTGGCATAAAGATTTGTGTCGACATATATGGCATTTGTGTCAACACTTTTCTTTGCAAAAGTGTGGGTATACAAAACAGGGAATGGTGTTGACACTTTTTCAGATAGTGTGGACACATTCGGCTATTTGGGTCGACACAATCAAGTTTTGTATCGACACAAATTTACTGAGATTCAGGGAACAAATATGGGTCGATACTATATAAAAAGGGGTCGACACTTTTCTCACAGTGCCACTTCTATACAGTTTTGAGTTAACACAGCACACAATTGTATTGACACTTTTTCAAGCGGTATCGACGCATTTTTACATGTCAAGAAAGAACATCAAAAGCATTGAGATGCAATGAAAAGACGTGGTTAGTATCGCATATTAATCATGAATTAGGAGCACATAACTGTTAGGGTTGGTATACTAAAAATCATATTTTTAGTATTTAATTTTATTTTTAATAAAATTATTTTTATATTTTATGAGAATCTTTATGAGCAATATATGTATATCATTTATTTGTTATGCATGGATGTCTAATATTCTGTATAGTATTTAATCTGGTGTGTAGAGTATGTCTTAAACACAGAAAATCAGATTTTAGATTCTTGCAGAATATAAGTTTTATGTTCAGAGTTTAGATGGAAACGGACATACAATCTGTACGACTGTGGCACAAAATTTTAGTAGGTCTGTTTTGGTTACGGGGAACTGATAATAGTAACGTCTATTATTCCGACTCTCTGTGCTAGTACACTTTGTGTGTATTGAACGGGACATTTGTGGTAATCAATTTTATACTGACTATATAAATTAATTTACACCCCATGGTTATTATGAATAGTGCTTATCCTCTTAATCCTGAAATAATTATTGATTTGTATATATTTACTATTCGTTGTTTTGATTCATTAGAGGGTGCGATCTTATATTAGTCTATATTCCTGGTGAGTTGGATAGCAGTATTATTTATATAAAAAATATTAATTATTGACAAAATTCACGCCCCGATAAATCGAGATTGACGATACCTCCTTAAGGATGCTTATAAGTTTTGACCGGGCCAAACCCTGCAGATGGATTTGATTATCTAGCGGTCAAATAAGTTAAGCGGAAGGGTTTAAGGAATATCAAGATGCCGATTAAATTAAATTGTCAGTAATTAAATTTAATTGGCGGGTATCAAAAATTTTAACGTGAGGAGAAATGATAAGCATTTAATAACATGAGCTCAATCCAAGAAGGTCCTGAGATTATGGGTCTGAGTACAATTATAGTTCTTTAGTGGTGTGAATTGTAATTCAATGTTTTATGAAAATTGCAGAAACCGCTGCGTCTTTCCATAATTGCAGAAACCGTTGGTAGATATCTGTGTTATACTAGAAGTCTTACTCATAATTACTCCCCAGATTCCTGCTGTAACCCTATATATACGCAGGTAGGCTGAACCAGTTTGAGATTGATATCTCATATATCATATATCATATTTTTTGTCTTTCAAGACGAAAGATATCGGGGTTCTACCGGTATGAGTTCTCGATAATCCGTAGCGCACACTATGTTCGAGGATCGCGTAAGAGAATACAGTAGAAGATCTGACAGGAGTTTCAACTCGGAATCAAATCGTAGTTGAAGACTAGATTGATAAAAAAGTATTCTTCTAAATTAACTTTGGTTGCACGGGTTTATTTTTTATCGTTCTGGAGCCCGTTTAGGCGTTTGCCCGTCCAGTTAATTTTTTACCGAAAATCGTTTACAAAAACAATGAACTTGCCAGTACTGCCGTCAACAAATTGCTATCAGAGCTGTTTTGTTTTTGCTTACGGTTATCGGGGACGGGTAGATTTAAAACTGTTGCTAATTTTGTTTTTGCAGGCGTTCTATTCCCGATTTTATGATCATCTATTATTTTTATGGTTAATTGAATGCGTGGATGATGATTTAATTATCTTTTTTAATTATGGGGTTAATCGTGATAGATTAATTGATTGTGAACTCTACGGATGCATATGATCAATGTAAAATATTTCATGTTCTTTAAGTTTTTTTCTAATTTATTAGAAAGAAAAAAATATAAGAACAGGTATAGAATGAAGGCGGCGGCAACCGGCGGTAGTTTCAACGGTCTTAGTCGTGGATTGAGTTTTTTTTTTGCTTCGCAGTTTTTTTTTTTACTCCAGAATTTTTTTCCTCTGGATAATAAAAAAAAAGGGAGTAAATCAAAACTGCCGCAGCAGCCAACAAACGGCAACAGTGGCGAACAATTTCAGCGCAGAACCATCAAACATAGTAGCTTTCCAAAAGCCTGTGGCGCAAGATCCCAAGCATCCAAACTGTGGCTGAAGCAAATTTCGCCAAACGCTGCCTTAGGCAGCGAATCAACCAAGCATCAAATTTCGGCTTTCCAGCAACAAACAGCCGGCGCAAATTCCGGCTAAAATCAGAAGCAAACCGCAGCACTGTGGCGCAAACAGTAACGCAACAGTGCAGTTTTCCTGGGAGTATTTTTTACAAAAACAATGCAGTTTTCCTGGGAGTGGCGCAGGATTTTTTTATACAAAAACAGTGCGGTTTTCCAAACTGTAGCGCATAAACAGGGGCACTGTTTTCAAATCAGGAAGCACAAGAATCCATGCAAATTTCCAACAGTGTGCAGCGAATTCTCAAAACAGTGCAGCAATTCCAAACAGTAGCGCCAAATCCCAAACAGCAAAATTACCGGAGGAATTTTAGACTAAATTGTCGGAGGAATTTTAGACTGAATTGCTGGATTTCAACAAAACACTACTGCGGTTTTTTCCAAACAAAGCAAATTGTTTCGGTGATTTGGAATTATCGGATAACCAGTAGAACTCTGTAGCAACTAAAAGACTGAAAGTTTATTTTAAACAGAAGATTGAAACTTTTTAAAGTTTCGATTCGATTATAAAATCGGAATATATTTATCTTGCATTTAATTCATTTTTTTTATATTAACTGCGTGGATGATAAATATTTGTTTTATCTAATTAATTTAATTAATTCAAAAATTTGATTTTAATTAAAATATTTTGTAATAAAAAATAAAATTAAGTTTTTTTTAATTA